>PVJS01013115.1:0-42623 GCA_004027185.1 Glis glis | reverse complement strand
AGGCGGAGACCAGAGGATCCAGGTTCGCGGCCAGCCTCAGCTCTCTCGCTCTCTCTTTCTCTCTCTCTCTCCTTGTCTCTCTCTCTCTCTCTCTCTCTCTACTTAGTGAGGTCCTCCGCAACTTCATGAGACCCGGTTTCAAAATAAAGTGTAAAAAATAGGGCCGGGAGTGTAGCGCGGAGGTAGAACGCCCCTGGGTTCAATCCCAGGTACCTCAAAAAAATATATATATAATTATATATTATAATATATAAATATATTTATAATATATAATGTTTTTATAATATATTTATAATATATATAACATATTTATTATATATATATAATATATATATTCCAAAAGTTTTGTCTTCCCCTGCCAAAGGTGCTCCCACTCTTACACGTTTGCCATGCTATTGTATGGTGTGATGTGTTCCTTATTCTCTTCTCTGCCACCTCCACCCCCATTTCCTTCTCAGATGAACTTTAGTAATCCTTACACTACAACTTAAACATTCACTCCATATACAATCTCATCATGATAGTTTAAACATCTTCTTTGTGGCTAACTTTGTATATACACACAATATTTTTGCGTACCCTATTGCACTAATAGTCTACGTGGGTTTGCTTGATCTTCAACACTTTCTGGAGGGCTGAGGCTGCATCTGTGTTGTATCTATATTCCCAGAGTAAAGCATGGTTTCTAGAACTAATGTCTATTCAGTTTGTGTGCTGCACTGAGTAGGTTCTATTCAGTAGAAGATTCTTTTAAAGGTTCCAATTTCTTACAAAATTTCCATAAACCTAGAGAAAAATATTTCAGAGCACAGGCTCACTTTAAGGATTTTAGAGTCAAATGATCTAGGTATCTTTTGACCATTTCACATACTAACTCTGATTTTGAGGCAATTTGTACCTCAAGCACTTGTTATTTATTTATTTCCTTCCTTTAATTATTTTTGCAGTGATGAGTATCAAACCCAGAGCTTCATACGTGCTAAGCAAGTACTCCAAGTGCTTTATCTCTAAACTATATTCCAACCCTTCATTCTTTCTTAAAGTACATTCTATATGTGAAGCTTTATTCTAGATTCCTGGAATACAGAAACAGAATGGTTTCTACCCTCAAGTCTTAGCTGGAATTGTGGTTAGACTAATGCAGGATATAATATGGGACAAAAGAGAAGTAGAGGCCTGTTGTATCAAGATTGGAGGGGAGGGAATTGAGCTAAGAGTCACATAGAGTGTGAAAAGTAATAATACTTATAAGAGCTATCTGGATTTCGATTTCTAGTACTACTTTTAATACTACTCTTGGAGGAGGGTATAGTGTGTTTATATGAGGAATGGAAAGTTCTAGAGGAAAAACAGCTAATTCTATATATAATACAATAGATTATAACTCTTACAACAATGAGAATGCCCTTTACCATCTACCGATTTACCCACCTGCTTTCTGAGCTGGTGAATATCTGTAGTCAGAAGGAAAACACATAACAGGTAACTTTTGGCCACTAGGCCAATGAAAGGGATAAATCTTCTACCCAACCACTGCTCAGGGAAAGGAATGTAATGGTTAAGAAAAGGTTATACCCATTAAAATCTAGCCAATTGACTTATGAGGATTAATGAAATTTATGAGTATGAGGATGTCACCATCTTTGATACAATGTTCAGTCTAATCCTGTTTTGTATTTGTTTGGTGAAAGTCAGTGAATACAGGACATTTTAGAGAATAGTATATCAACAGATTGGACCATGAATGAGACAGAAATAAGATAGGAGGTTACTGAAAATAAATCTCTCAACTTTGCCTGGAATCACATTCACAAACATCTGGTGATGTGACCCTGAGCCAGCAGTGACCTAGGTCCTCCCAGTGCTAGTTTTAGAGCTAGATCCAAACATCTTTTCTCTTAGTTTCATTGCAGACATAGGACAAAGGGAATGCCATATCTAATTTGCAAATGAAAAGAACAGAGAGTCAGTAGAGATTAAATATATACTCAAATCGATACAACTCTGAAGAGGAAAAATGAAGACTGGTCTTTTGTCTGTTTCTAAGTCCAACATTTTATTTCCCATTCATAGATACAAATAAATGTGCTGATTTGTACCATTTGGATTACTTTGGGGGAAGCTCATAGTTTAAATTTGTGGCCTCTCATTAATATCAATGAAGGCAGACCATGTTTTGTGCAGTTGCAGAAATATCTGGAATTCTAGGACATGTTCATATCCATAATTTAATGTGGAGAGAGTGATGAAATAATCAGTAAAATATGGAAGGGTTTCTGGGGTACAGAGCAAACTTCCTTTTTTATTGCTCTTAATGTCTTTATTTGGGATGATTTTAATCAATGATGTCACCTTGACAATATGTTTTATATAGAGGGCAAGAAAGTAGAAGAAGGGAGGGAGGTACAAAGGAAAGAAAAGGGGGAGGAACAGAAGAGAATAATGAAATCCTAAAATGTAGAGCTGGAAGAAATCTTGGAGCTTATCAAGTTTCATCCCTTCCATATGCTAATAAGCCAGCAAAGACTTAAGACTTGTTTTATCTTAAGTATTATATTTTGTAGGAAGGGAAACCAATTCATTCATTCAAGAAATATTGGGTAGAACATCTACAATTTTCCATATCCTATCTTCATGGCGAGGGATATGAGAGCAAACTAATTGAACATGGTTCCTGACCTCAAGAAGGGTATGGTCAAGAGCAGGAGAATGATGACAGTAAGTTCAAGTGTGAGGAGTGCTGGATGGGAGAGATGCAGAGGTACCCAAGGATTATGCAATGGGACAGCTCTGACTTCCTGCAGCCCAATGGCACTCTGCAGTCACACAGGTGCTCTAGAAATCTACATTCCCCAGCAAATGAGCATCAAGGCACATGTGACTACTGAGCACTTGAAATGAAGGGAGGGCTAAATGTGCAATGTGTGCATGTATGATGTTCATACCCTGACATATATCAAAATGTATAATTACAATGCACCAATAAATGAACATAAAAAATTAAAAAAAAAGAAATGTGGCTGGTATGGTTGAGAAACTAACTTTTAAATTTTATTTCATTTTAATTAATAGAATTTTTGTGGTACTGGGGAGTGAACCCAGAGGCATTCAGCCTCTGAGCTATACCCCCAGCCCTCTTTATTTATTTATTTTTTTGTTTTGAAACGGGGTCTCACTAGGTTGCCGAGAGTCTTGCTAAGTTGCTGAGGCAGGCTGGCTTTGAACCTACAATCCTCCTGTATCAACTTCTCAGTTATTGGGATTACAGGCATGCACCACCATGCCTGACTAAATTAAGTTTAAACATCCACCTGTGGCTTTTAGCTGCTATATTTTGAGTCAGAAATCACATTTTGAGTAAATGATGGCATAAGTTAAGCTTAAAGTGCAGTGTCTGAACAGGGTAAGAATTGATCAGCTTACATCTGACTAGGTCAGAACTCAGAATATAAAACTTCTACACAGGCCTGAAGGCCAGGCAATAATGGCACTCTTCCAAGTTTCTCCAGCTATCTTGGAGATCATGGGAATATCACACAAAGAGCATAAATCCATTGCCCTACGTTAAGGGGACTCATGCGCCTCAGTTTGGTTTGAAGCACTCTTTTTCCAAGCATTATTTTTGGTGCCTTTCTCAAAGTGTATTCAGCGTTCACTGCAACACAGAAAGCCTCCTCTTCATGCCCAGCTGAACTGCTAACTGGCTGCTGCGCCATCTCACTCATGTCTCTATTAGACCTGATTATGTTCCAAGCCTGTTGCAGTTACTAAGTACTGGCCTGATTTCCATGGGCTAATAATGCAATGTGGTACAGGATGTTTTGCTAGATCCCTGGCAGAAAGAATGATGCATAAATCATGGGCTCTGCCCTGCAGGAGAATCAAGTCTACATGACTTATATAGAACCATCTGTAAAAGATGACACAAAATGTTAAGTACTGTAAATAAGTAGTGATTCTGTTCAACTGCATTGAAGATCTCTTATATACTATGCAGTGTTCTGCTGATTGATATGATTCAGCAGCTGAGTCTGTGCACAAACTATTCTAATAGTATCCAAAAAGAACAAAAGCGTGATTTCACCAAATATTTATTAAATGTCTTCTGACATCTAGACACTATGCTAAATACTGGGGACACAGTGGTCTTATAAACAACAACAGTAAAAAATAGGTTTTACCATTTTGGAGATGTTAGATGACATGACCCAACAGAAAAAAAGTGCTTTGGAGTTTCAGAGATCTGATTTAAATCCTGCTTCCACAGTTTATTAACCACTGTGACAACGTATAAACTCTACCATGTGACCTTGAGCAACTTAACATATCGCTGAGCCTTAAATTCATCTCTAAAGTGCAAATAAATATAACTATCTTACACGGTCTGGGGCATTAAAAATGATAGCACACAAACCTATAAGACTCAACCACTATCTGGAGCATGAAGGGGAGGGAAGGAGTAGGGAAGGGGGTGGGATTGGAGGGAGGGCTGAATGTGCAATGTGTGCATGTATGATGTTCATACCCTGACATATATCAAAATGTATAATTACAATGCACCAATAAATGAACATAAAAAAATGATAGCACTTATAAAGGACCTGGCAGCTAGGAAGTCCTTAATAAATAATAGCTTCCAGCCGGGTGTGGTGGCACACGCTTGTAATCCTAGTACCTGGGAGGCTGAGACAGGAGAATCTCAGGTTCAAGACCAACCTTAGAAACTTAGTGAGACCCTATTTTTTTTCTTTTTTTTGCAGTACCAGGGATTGAACCCATTCTACCTCCGCACTACGCCCCGGCCCTATTTTTTTTTTATACTTTATTTTGAAACCGGGTCTCACGAAGTTGCAGAGGGCCTCACTAAGTAAAGAGAGAGAGAGAGAGAGAGAGAGCTGAGGCTGGCCACGAACCCGGATCCTCCGGTCTCCGCCTCCCAAAGTACTGGGATTACAAGCGTGCACCACCACGCCCAGCTGAGACCCTATTTCAGAATAAAAAATAAAAGGGCTGGGGGTGTAGCTTAGAGGTAGAATGCCCCTGAGTTCAATCCCTAGTACCATAAAAATAAACATAAGTAAATAAATAAATAAATAAATAAATAATAGCCTGCCTTTATCCTCTTCCCTTGGGGTATTCATTTTAGTACTGTGAATTTCAGTTACCTTTGTAAAAAATTAGAGGAATTGTTATCTGAGATAAACTTTAAACCTTTTATTTTATCTATTTTTAAACATTTAATCCTATAGGAATAATCTATAGGTCTACCAATTTGTTTTTTTTTTCTAAAATGAGCAGAAAGTTTCTATAGAAATTAAACCAAACCAACAAAACAAAACAAAAACAAAAACACAAAAGTATAGATTTGCTCAGATTAAAAAGATCCTCTGGTCCAAGCTCATCACTGTCTGGGTCACTGTGTTTCCTGTTACTAAGGATACAAGATTTGTTTACATGAGAAGCACATCTTTAACCATTTTAAAAAATAAAATGTAGGGACAGATTGTACTCCACTAAGAAAAAACCCACAAATCCATCTGGGGAGGCTGGCTATGATAGACCCTTTAATTTGGAGAGTAACATGGTCAAGGAACTCAGTGAAGAGAGAACTTAATTTTATATTTGGTTTGAAGATGAAAATCTCCACTTCCCTTCATCTGCTAGTGAGCACAATGCAGTGATCTGGATTCATAAGAACTATCAGCAAAATGTAAGCAGTTGTTTTCCACCATTAAGTCTTTTGTAGATTTAGTCTTAGAAAGGGAAGAGCACTTTCCTAGTTACCGGTTAGGAACTCTCAGATGTATATGTAGAAATTGGCAGCCCAGAGAGGGAGCGTGGCTTGTCACATTAATGCATGCTAGATCTGGAATTACGTACCTCTTTTTTGGTATTTTGCACTGAGAGTAACTTCACTTGGACAAGAAAAACAGCAAACACATTGGAAATCACTGTCCTTACCCTGTGTGTACAGATCCCATTTTTCCAGTGGATTAGGAGGTAGATGCTCAACACACAGTCTGTCAATTTGGATAACTACAGAAGCCAATGTAATATTTGCCCCCAGCAGCTTACATTTGTTTTTAGATTACAATTTAAATCAGTTTTTTTTAACTTTCCACCTGGTAATTATGGGCTGGTAACACCTGGGTACATCACCACCCCATATAGTAAAAATGTTGAAAACCACACATAGAGAAGACCTTAAAAACAGCCAGAGAAAAAGGAAATGAAAGAGACTTTAGATAATTGCGGAGAGTGACCAGTAGAGTAGTGGAAGGGAGAAGAGAGAAGGGAGGTGGAGACTGGAAAAGGGAAATCTGAATGAGAGAAATAGTTCAAATTACTATGCCCATATATGAAGGTGTCACTACTAGTCTCACTATTATGTACACATAAGGATGGGCAGGGGGTGGGACCTGGGAGAAACACACCAAGACTTGTGTGCATGTTTGCTTTTGTGACTTTGAACCTCACTATGATATATAATTACAATGTACCAATAGAAATATATTACAAAGCAAATTCTTCAAGGAAGAATTTTCATCACTTTTCTTCTTCAACAAAACGGAAAAATGCAGATTCATAAATTGCTCAACCTTCCCTTCTTTTATCAAATATCTGTGAAGGTCAAAATGTAGGCTATTAAAAGCCACATCATTAGTTTCAATAATGCCTTTGTGGCCCCTGGAAATTAAGTGATTTTTGCTTGTTTGTTTTTACAATTGATTTTTAATTGACAGATAAAATTTATATATCCTCATGGTATGTAATATCTTTTGACATATGTATATATTGTGGAATGGCTAAATCAAACTATTTCACCTATGCACTACCTTATATACTTACCTGGTTTTTATTGCTTTGTGTGAGAACACTTCAAATTTAATTTCTTAGTGATTCTCAAGTATACAATAAGTTGTTATAAAATATAGTCACCATGTTATTTTTCCTATTCAACTGAAGTTTGTATCCTTTGAAAAACATCAGGCTTTTATTTATATCTTTTATTATAGTATTTGACTCAAGAATTTGTTATTGCTTATTCAAGCATTTTTTATATCTACATTTTTGGTGCATTGTAATCATACATCTTGTTGAAGTTCAGGGTGATAGAGGCATACATGCACACAGTACTCATTGAGCCCTCGCCCAGTTCCCACCCCATTCCTTCCCTCTCCCCTCCTTCCCATGCTCAGCACAGTGATTGGCTTTGATAAGTTTGTGTATATACACCATGTCCATTGAAGTGTTTCCCTCTTCAAGCTTATTTAAGCATTTTAAAATAAATGTTTTAGTGCTTTTGTTAAAAAAACAGAGAAAAGTGAAGCATTATATATTGGGAAACTGTGATTTGAATGAACACAGATGTCTCATCAAGAAACTGGGACACCAGAAGATAGCAAAATAAAGGCATTTTTAAATAAACAAAAATTAGACTAGTTTTTCCCCAGCAAACCTGGACTATTATTAAAGGAAGCTCTTCAGACTCAAAGGAAAAATACAGATAAAAACTTGGATCTTCAAAAAGGATATAAGAAGTAGTGACTATCTTACTTAAAATTGAAGACTACTAACCCTTTAAGTTATTTAATTTGCTCAATACTGCCAAATTTATAACATTATCTTGTTGGAATTACATGTAAATATAATAGTGATGGTAACTAGCACATGGGACAGAAAGGAAGTGGTAAATCGACCTATATGATTTCAAGATTTCTACGTTTTATGTCATGTGGCACTCTATTAACATGAGGTACAATGTGAAATGTTAAAATATACAGGCCAATCTCTAGAGCAATCACTTAAAAACGTAAAAAGGTAAAGCTAAAAATTTCAAAATCTACATTAAGATTCTGAAAAGCATTCAAGGGACTTTAAAGTAGACAGTCAAGAAAAGCAACAGTGAAAATGTGGAAGAAAGAGAAAAAAATAAAATGGTAGAAAATTCAACCATACCAATACTTACATCAAATAAATGTTAATAGTATAAATACTCCAATGAAAAGATCAAGACTTTCACAAAGGATAAAAATGCAAGATCCACTGTATACTGTCTATGAGACAATCACTTTTAAGAAGACAGATACATGTTAAAAATAAATAACACACAAAAGATATACGATGAAAACATTAGTATGTAGTCACAAAGATGGTTGCTAAAGATTCCTGTCTCCTGGTATTCATAACCTTATGTAATCTCTTCCTGCTGAGTGTGGGCTGGGATTACTGATTTGCTTCTGGTAAATACAATATGGCAGAAATGATGAGATGCCACTTCTAAGGTGAGATTTTTAAAAATCTATAGCTTTCCCTCATGAGATTTGTGTGTGTGTGTGTGTTTGTGTGCATGTGCATGTGCATGTGCCTGTGTCTTTTCTCTCAGCACTTGCTCCAGGGAAGCCAGGGGCCTGCCATAGCTCGAGGGCACCAGGCATACCCACATGGGGAGGAGCTGAGGTCCTCAGCTCAATGGGCCATGAGGAACTGAAACTCCACAACAGCCAGTCCAGTGAGTTTGGAAGTTGATTTTCCATCTGAAGTGGAGCCTTGAGATGCCTTTGAGATGCCTGCAGCCTTGGTCAATGGCTTTGCTGCTACCTCATGAAAGATTCAGATGCAAAATCACTCAGCTATCCAGTTCATAATTCCTGACCCTGTGAGATGAAAAATGTCTGGTGTTTTAAGTTGCTAGATTTTGGAGTAAATAAACATCATACAATTTATGATCACTACAAAGAAAGGATGAGAAGGATGGTATGGATATATTAATAATATATAATCTAGGAAGAGTTATAGATAAATCAACAAACAATTATAACAGAAATAAAGAAAATCATTCCAAGGGGAGAGGGGAGGGAGCCAGGGAAAAGCCCACCAAGTGCTGTGTGCATGTATGTCACTATCACTATGAACTACATTATGATATGAGGCTATAAGGTACCAATAAATGTATGAAAAAATAAAATCATTTCTAAATGAAAAAGGATCATTCAGAAGGACATAATAATCACTTCCAGATCCCAAATAACAGTTTCAAAAAATTCTTGAAGCAGCAGATATTGATGGAATTAAAGGGAGAAATAAAAAATTCTATAATCAAAGAATATTTTAATGCTTTACATTCAATAATATATATAGCATCTACAAAAATATTAAATGCATAAATGATCTGAATTGCACTATTAAACACCTTTACCTAATTAAGACCTGTAGAACAAGCACCATGCCTTCCATGTGGACAAAATACGTGTTCATCAAGAAAGGACGTATGCTTAGCCATAAAGCAAGTTTTGATAAAAGAAAAAAGAATGTAATCATGTTCCTTGAGTACAGAGTAATATAATTTGAAGTCACTAGTAAGATACCTAGGAAACCCCAAATAATTGTAAATTAAACAAAACAATTCTAAATCAGTCAAGGAAGAAAACACAAGAAAAGAACATATTTTGAATGAAGTCTAAGGAATTCTAAAGAAAATATGCTAAAGTATATGGAATTCAAATCAAGCAAAGATTAGTGAGAAATTTACAGATTCAAGTGCATATATTATAAATGAAAATAGTCTAAAACAGTTAACTAAGGTTCCACTCTAAAAAATTGGGAGGAGGGGGGCATAAATTTCAAGTAGGTAAAAGAATATAAATAATAAAAAATAAGAGCAGAAATCAATAAAATAAAAAACACAGAAAACAATTCCTTAATGCTTTGAAAAGTCACAAAATTAATAACGCAAATAACTGATAAAGAAAAATAAAATTAAAATTATAAGAGCTAGGCATGGTGATGCATGCCTCTAATCCCTGTACTTTAGAGGCTGAGACAGGAGAATCACAGGCTTGAGGTTAGCCTCAGCAATTTAGCAAGACTCTCAGCAACCTAGTGAGACCCTCCCTGTTTCAAAATAAAAACTAAAAAGGGCTGGGGGTATAGCTCAGAGGTAAAATGCCCCTGGGTTCAATCTTGTGTGTGTGTGTGCATGTGTATATATGTATCTGTGTGTGTGTGTGTGTGTGTGTGTGTGTGTGTGTATAATCTAAATCCTCTTGGTATTGAAAGAATAATAGATTATTATTGACAACTTTATGCCAATCGATTTGACAACTAAAAGCAAATAGAATAAGACCTTGGAAAAATTCCCAAACTGAAAAAAAAACCCAAAAACCTGAGTAGTCTTATATCTACTAAAGAAACACACATACACACATGCACTCAAACACACTTACACACACTCATACACATTCATACACACACACACATACTAACACACATTCACACATGCACTCACACATGCACTCACACACTCATACACACACACCTCCTCACATACACACTCACACTCACACATGCACACACACTTGCACACACTCACACATGCACACACACTTGCACACACATACTCACATACACACTCACACATGCACACACACTTGCATGCACATTCACCCACACATTCACACATGCACTCACATGCATGCACACACACTCTCACACATACATGCACACACACTCACATACATACTCCCACACACACTCTGGGCCCACATGGTTTAATTGGTCAATTATCTCAAATACTTTAGTAAGAAGAATATGAAATTTATGAAAATTAACTCAGAAACTAGAGTAGCTGGAAACACTTCTTAATTTGTTTTGTGAAACCAAGAAAGCCTAATTAGTAAAACTAGATAAAAGCATTATTGAAAAGGGAATTATAGATCAATTTTGTTTATGGTTTTGAAGGTAAAAATACCCAACAATTATTATCTAATTGATTATAGAAACCTATAAAAGAATTATACATTATGATCAGTAAGATTTATCCTAAGAATACAATATAACTATTAAATCAACCAATACATATAATTTATAACAGCAGAATAAAGGAGAAAACTATGACAATTTCAACAAATGCTTAAAAAACATTTGACAAAACTCAACAATCCATTTGTGATTTACAAAAAAACTCTCCATAATCTTACAATCCAAGAATAGAAGGAAAATTCCTCCATCTGATAAATAACCACCATTCAAAAAAAATCTACAATTACTTTTTGTCTATACTGGGGATTGAACCCAGGGTGCTCTACCATTGAACTACACCCCAAAGCCCTTTTTTATTTTTACTTTGAGACAGGGTCTCACTAAGTTGCCCAGGCTGACCTTGAACTTGCCATCCTCCTGCCTCAGCTTCCTGAAGGATTACAGGTGTGTGTCACCTCACCTGACTACCTTCTTTCTTAAAGAAGGTACCCTAAAATTGGTACCTTAAAGAAGGTACCACTACCCTAAAATTGGAAACAGACAAGGATGCCTACTCTCACCACTACTATTCAACATGGTACTAGAGGTCCTAGCTATTGTATACAGCCAAGAAAGAGAAAACTATATGATAGTAGAAAAAGAGTGTGTCAAATTGTTTCTATTTGAACATGAGATAATGCTTATATTGAAAACTCCATGGCCTCTTATAAAAACAACCCTTCAAATATCTTAAACCTTTGAGATACTGCTGCTGAAATACCTCAGTGTGTTGCCTGTTTCTAGCAGCCCATTCCAGTTTAACACCAGTGAGAGGTTTTAATGATAGCACTTCTAGTTCATGCTGGGGGCTTTCTGTACTATATTCATCATCGTTGATGGACTCCTCCTTTATACCTAGCTAGAGGAGAATCTCTGGACTCCTGGAATGCAGTTAGGTCACACTCTATGGGGAACAAATATGAAGGTGGTACTTGCTGCTAGGCAATTTACTGGGAAGTATGCTCAGGGATAGCATCTGTGAGAAATGGAAAACAGGATCAGACTGAGGGAGAAGTTGAATTTTGATGCAGTTACAATAGGAGCTTTAGTTGAATCCTATTGTACTCTAATAAAGTGTGGGTGGGTCCTCAGCAATGTCCTGAATTGTAGCTTGGGACCAAGAGGTTGTAAATGAGTCAATCCTGAAGAAGGTAGGTCACTTGTGCAAAGCAATTCATTGCATGCACAGGATGGTGGGCCACAGAATCCATTACCACCAAATCAGAAGCTGTTGTGATAACTCAGCCCAGAGTTGATGAGACCAAGAGAGCAGCAGGCCTAGGGCAGGAGAAAGATTGAAGAGATAGTAAGAGATAAGACTGGTGAACTTAACAAACACATATGGCAGGGGAGGAGACACCCAAGTTGTTTCTGCTACTGAAGTTTCCACTATCTTAGAATCTCACTCTTCTACTTAACCAAGTAAACCTCTAGGAAAATGCAGGTACCCTGGACTAAAGAAAGTCAAGAGAGACACTAGGCCAACAATGTCTCTTCTTTGAGTGTAATGGGTGAAAGAGTGCATGGGAGAGATTTTTGCTGTGTTAGTACTTCATCATTCTAGTTCAGTTCAGGAGAACTTGAAGAAAATTCTGAGTTCAGGATTTTTGTACCTGGTCTACAATTACGTTCAAACAATGAAGCTGTGTCAGATTTCTCTAGAGGTGTCATACAACTCTTATAGCAAAATTAACCTTAATTCATGTTGCTTTCCAAATATAAAATGAATTTTATCACAGTATTTGGGTGTAGAGAGTATTGAATTGTGCAAATAGTGGCAGAATGTTAAAAATCCTGGAAGGAAGGAAATTACCATGTTAGGCAGTTAAAAAACAGAAAAGAAAAATGATACCCCATTAGCTTAATTTTCTTTTCATGATAAGCAAGGAATTGAGAGGGATATAAAATCATTGATATATATTATGCTTGAATCACTTTACTGAAACCTTAAGAACAATTCCTAAATATTAAAAATTCATGGAATTATATTATCTGTTATGGTCATTCATGGCAAAGCAAAGTACAATATCTAATTGAATAATACAGAACTGTCTCAGGATTGGGATTAATTATAGAAGTTTAGAAGTTTCTCTTAAATAAGAAGAGATTCTTGGAGAATATCATAGCTGTCTTCAAATATTAAGGGGTAATGTTTTATACGAGCAAGCATATTATTAGAATTAATGTGTAGAAGGGTATATAATGCCATAGAGTGGATTTTCATATTTGGTTCATTTCTTCAATAACACTGAGAGGTCAGAGTTCTTAACCTCATTTCACCAAAGGGGAATCTGAGGCTCAGAGAGTTAAAGATGATAGCCCGAGGATGTCCAGTCATAATGGTAGGACAATCAGACATGCATATGTTCTCCACATGGGGGGCCATTTTACTGCCTTCCATTTCTGTTTGATTAAGAAAGCTACAAACTAGGAGGAGAAACTACCTTTATACAGATTTGGCACAAAACAAGGTAGCACTTTCTCTCACAATCCAAGCTGTCTAAAATAAAAATTGTTACTTGTATTAACTTATACGTTATGGCAGGGCTGGAGATGTAGCTCAGTGGGGAGAGTGCATTCTCAGCATGCAGGTAACCCTGGGTTTGATCCCTAGCACCACAAAAACATAAAGTAAAAATACTTTATTCAATAGGGACTATTTACTGTGTTTCATTCCTAATTCTGTGCCTTTCTACACAGTTCTTTACATTGCAGATAGGAACATCTTTTCAATAATCAGGCCTGTTCTCAAATTACTGCAAACATACACATATTTCTGAATATCCTTTCTAAGTCCTAAATAACATGGCCAGCAGGCCTCACAGGTCTGCCCTTGTTTCTGTCTTAATTTTGATTCCAAGTCATTTCTGTACACTTCCAATTTGTAATCCCTCAATCTCCTCTTAAATTATAGTGTCGCATTCCTTCACACTTCACACACACACACACACACACACACACACAGAAAGAGAGAGAGAGAGTTGTCCCACTGTTTCTGTTGGTTCCACATCAGTGGATTCACTCACAGATCAAAAATAGAATAAGCCGGGCGTGGTGGCGCACGCTTGTAATCCCAGTACTTTGGGAGGCGGAGACCGGAGGATCTGGGTTCGCGGCCAGCCTTAGCTCTCTCTTTCTCTCTCTCTCTCTCTCTCTTTCTCTCTCTCCTTAGCGAGGCCCTCTGCAACTTTGTGAGACCCGGTTTCAAAATAAAGTATAAAAAATAGGGTCGGGGGCGTAGCGCGGAGGTTGAACACCCCTGCGTTCAATCCCCGGTACTGCAAAAAAAAAAAAAAAATTCAGAAAATTATATTGCATCTGCATTGAGCATATACAGACTTTTTTTCCCTTGTCATTACCCTAAACAACATAGTATATTTACATAGTGTTGACATTGTACTAGGTATTATAAGTGATGTAGAGAAGATTGTTAACAGTATACAGGAGGTTACATGTAAATACTATGCCACTTTATATAAGGGACTTGAGCAGATCATGGTATCCACAGGGAGTCCTGGAACAAAACCCCTGTGGATACTGAAGGATGTCTTCCTACAACGTCTCTCTGCTCCCTCATTTGACTCTTTAAGTAGGTTTTGGGTGCCACACATATTGCACATCACCTGTTTCACCTTACCATTCCTGGTACAAGTTGGTTGAAGGACCTGCCCCGGTGTCTCTTTGCCTGAGAGTTTGTCTGCTCTCCAGAGCCTGCTCAGCTCACAGCAATGGCAGGATGGAGGTTCTGAGGAACTCACACCACTCAGAACAACTGGCTCTTGACTAGGTTAGATGTAACTGGAAGACCCTTGTCTCTTGAGTAAGATGACTGCAAGGCATGTGCTCCTCACAGGCTCCCAGTCCTCTAGCACCATGAAATTGTCTGCAGTAGGAACTTGCTCGATTCACATTGGGTTAGATTTTCCCCCTTCCTTTTTATTTACTTGTCTTTGCCCACACCCACTGTAGGGGTCTCCACCCAGTGCCATGAAAGGGCCTGGTGGACTGGCAGAAGCCTGCTCTAGAGTACCGGGCCTCTCCCATGTGGCAGTAATTCAGCATATTAATGGCAAAGATGGCGCTGGCGGATCCCTCAGAGGGAGGTCCCGCAGATAGCCCCACCTAGCCTCAGGAGGGCTATGATAGGCAGTTACCTCCTTCCGTGCTCACAGATGACAGGTGTCTCTACCTATGATAGGTTACAGGGGGGGGTGTGGTGTCACACCCTACTGCTTGCGAGTTTCCTGTATTGCCTCTACTATAAAGGAGGGATTTGGCTTTCTAATAAACGAGATTGTGCCAGACATGTCTCCCGGTCCGAGGTATGTGCTTTTTCGGGCCATCGACGTGTGGTCCCCCCATCAGCATTGCATCACTCTCGGGCTGGCCCCGGGAGCCTGGTGCCCCGACAACCCACATTACCTGAGAATCTCCCAAATAAAGTACTAATATTTGGATGCGACCCTAGGATCTACTCACTGGGGATCTGTGCTTCCCTTTTCAGCACATGCTGTCCTTCCTGGGTCTCTGTGCACTTTCTCTTCTCCTGTTCTTGTAAGGGCACCTGTTACTGGATTTGGGATTCATCTTAAATATAGGATGAGCTCATCCCAAGACCCATATCTTAATTATATCTTTAAAGGCTTCTATTCCAAATAAGGTCACATTCTGGGCTTCCACTAGACATGTCTTTTGGGGACCATTATTCAACTGACTACAAGTACTAACTGGAAAGGTGGAAAGAATTTAAAAGGTCTCTATGGCAGTATTGAAAGAGTGCCTCATTTCCAACCAAAGACACACTATGCTGAAAATGAGGATCTAATTGTGTGAGTAGCTGAATTACAAAGAAAGCCAATTTCAAAGCCAAAGCTAGGGTTCTATATTGAATTCCATGCCTTAACAAGGGGAAGGAATGGGTTTCTGAGGTCCAGAATGGGGACATCTGGATGGCTGTGCTTGAGAACTTTCAATCCCCAGATTCTCTTGAACCTCCTACCTGGCGCAAATATCCTCCTCTCCAGTGCCAGAGATTACCAGACTCTTCTCCCCTGTACATCAATGCAAAGACCGAATCTGAGGCAAACGACTCTAAATGGTGCTTGTCTTCCTTAAAAATCTCTCTCCATCTTCCCTCACTGCTTCTAGTAGATCGATAATTGGGATAAATTCTTACCATGCTGTTTCTAATCCAGGAGGATAGGGATTATTGACCAATGGAACTTCAGGAATTAGTTATGTTTGATAGTAGCAACCAGCAAAACATGTTTGGGAATGGATGCTGAGGCTGCTGGACCAAGGCATGTGGGACATAGAGCTAGACAGGGGTCAGCTTATTGGTAAGGAACCACTTTTTCATAACTTGGATTTTCTTTCTAGCAAGTATACCTGGAACCAGTTGTAATAAATTTATAGGGTGGCTCTTTAAAGCTTGGAAAAAATAAAAATGCTTGTATATAAACACGAAGACCTTCATTAAAAGGTCTCAGAGAAGTGAAAGAGAGGTGACAAAAAGGTCATTTTTTTGGCTTGCGAATATCCATTTGTTTCAGTGCCATTTATTGAAAAGAGTATTCTTTCTCCACTGAATTGCCTTCGTTCCTTTGTCAAAGATGTGTTGGCTATATCCAACTATTTCCAGGTTTCTATTTTATTTCATTGGTCTATTTGTTTATTATTTTGCCAATACCACACTTTCTTGATCCCTGTGTCTTTATAGGAAGATTTAAAATTAGGTGATGTCAGACCTTTGGATTTGTTCTTCAGTACTGTGTTGACTTCTGGGCTATTCACTTCTCTATATAAACTGTAGAATCAGTTTACTGATATCCACAGAATAACTTGTTGAAACTTTGAAATTGCATTGAAGGCACAGGTCAAGTTGGGAAGGACTGACATCTGAACAATATTGAATCTATCAACAAACATGAAATATCTTTCCATTAATTTAGTTTTGTGGTATATTTCATCAGAGTTTTGTAGTATAGGTCTTGTTATATGTGTACCCAAGTATGTCATTGTTTTGGGTACTAATGTGTTTTTAATTCCAAATTCCATTTGTTCATTGCTGGTATATATGAAAACAATCAATTTTTGTATATTGACTTTATATCCCATAATCTTGCTGTAGTTGCTTTGTTGATATTACTGGTTCTTTGGAATTTTCTACATATGCAATAGTGTAATCCACAAACAAAGATGATTTTCTCTTTTACTTGATTGCTATACCTTTTATTTCTCTTTCTGTTTCTTCCTTTTTAAATTTTTTTGTCTTATTGCATTTGTTAGGACTTCTAGTACAAGATTGAATTGGAATGAGAAGTGAAATTCTTACCTTGTTCTCAATATTAAAAAGATGATTCTCATTTATCATCATTAGGTATGAAATTATCTGTATATTTATTTTGTAGATGCTCTTTGTCAAGTTGGGAAAGTTATCCTCTATTTATAGTTTGCTAGGTTTTTCTATACTTTCACTGGTGCATTGTACTTTTACATCATAGAGAGATTCAGAGTGATACATTCATATATGATAAAAGTTTTTATCATGAATGACTTGAATTTCATCAAATGCTTTTTCTGCATCTGTTATGATCACATGATTTTTCTTTTTAGTTTGATTATGTCACTCATGGTCATTCATGGTTTTCATTATTTGATTTTCAAATGTCAAACTAGACTTGTATACTTGAAATAAATCATATTTGGTCATGGTATGTAATTATTTTTATTTGTTGTTGGATTCTATTTGCTAATATTTTGTGGCGAATTTTGCATATATATTTATGTTTTATATACTTTTAATTTATAATTTCTAATCAGATAGTCTAATCAGAATTTCCACAAGAAGCTATAAAACATCTAATACATATAACAGAATGCCTTTTTATTAGAGGTCAGTTGCCCAGAGGGGGTTAAAGAATTTGTCCATGGTCAAATAGCTAGTCAGAGTAGAGTTCAAAAAAAAATGCTTCCTGATTTTTAGTCCGAGTAATGATACAGCTGTGATATAGTCTTTCACATCCTTTGTTTGTCTGACAATAAAAACTTATGATAGAGAAAACATGAAAGCAAGGGTTTTTTTCTCTCATTAGTCCTCCCATTTTTCCCAGACCAATTGTGCCATGGGAATGGTGAAGGCCATTAATTATCTAGGTCCCAATTTTTATATCTGCATGCTAAGAGGAATTACATTCTGTATCTCAGCCACTTTTCATAACCAAAAGCCTATAATCCTCATTCAGTTCTAATATTAAAATGGCAAGTAATAATAGAGGAAGCAGAGGATACCCCAAGTAGTACTGCTTAGCACAATCTTAAGGCTCAGAGAATCTCAAAGAATAAGTAAGTGTTAATAAGACTTAAAGTCATGAAGGAATTTCCAGGATGAGGGGGACAGCACAGTGTGAGCAAAGGCAGAGATGTGTGTGTATGTGTGTGAAAGAGAGAGAGAGAGAGAGAGAGCACCCTGATTTGTTTTCAGTCCCCCACCCCATGACTCACCCCGCCCTAGGGCACTAGATGGAGCTCTATGGAAGCAGTTCTAGGGGTATGGAGAGTACTGGAAAGAGGAGCTAATGAGTTTGCAGGATTGGAATTTCTTAACTAGAACTGAGCATTGCTCACAGGGACACTGCTTTACAGATGGCACCCACTGATGGATGGCCTATTTCTAGATCATTGACACTGCAGATTATACATAGAAACACCTAGAGAGCTAGAGCCCTGAGCATCTTCCTTAGGGCACCATGTGTCAGGAGGAGCAAGGGCTCTGAAGTTCATGCAAGAGACCTAGGGTGGAATTTCCCTTCTGCCATATAGAGCTGGCAAAGCTTGGACAAGGTCTTCCACTTCTCGGAGGCTCAGCATCATCCTCTCCAAAGTGGTAAAGACAATGCATCCACCACTGAGCTGTTCCGAAGACTATATGAAATAGAAAGTACAAGTGAAAAATGTCTGGCATATAGGAGCTAACCAATATATTTGGCTCTATGCAAGTATGTTTGGGGGTGAGGGAGGTGAATGTACTTGGTAGTTAGCAATGCTAGAAAATAGTAATTCACTCAACTGACTCCTTTTTGTTTATTTTTTTAAATCTAATTGAAAAGTGTTAGCCATGGGAAAAGGATAAAATGAGCAGAATAAAGAAAAGATGGTATCGTATCAACTAAAGTTAAAAATCCTCCAAGCACCTTTTTTTATATCTCCTTTTAACCTTGCAACTCTGGAAGATATTATTAGTAACACTAATATTACAGCTGACACTTACATAGCATTGAGTGGCAAGCAATTTTCTAAATATTTTTTGCATGCACAAATTCATTTAAGCTTCCAAAATGATTCTACAAGATTGGTTCTATTATCATTCTTATTTTATGTATAAGATTATGGAGTCTTGCATAGATAGAATAAATCATTTTCCAATTTCGCATGCAGGGAAGGAAGAGGTTCCTCAACTCTCCTAGGGTTCCTGGCTAGGTCTGTAATGAAAACTGACAAAAAGTAACAGGAGAAAAGCATAATAAGTATATTCAATCAGAATTTTACATGGGACAGGAGGCTTCAGAGTGAAGACCCAAAGACTCAGGGAAAACTTTCTATTTTTTATGCTTAGATTTGATGAAGAATGGACAACCACGTATAAACATGATGGACAAAGGGTGTGATCTAATAGTAATAGACTGATGGGGAAATTTGGCCAGACCTGTCTGTGCAGATTCTTCTTGATCTCTCTGGGTGATACTTCTTGGTCCCTAATAAGACAGGACCTTTTCTGCAATTAATGCCTTATGACCTACTATCATGCAAAGGTAGATCAGAGAATTTCTTTTTTTTTTTTTTGTACTGGGGATTGAACCCAGTGGCATTCTACTTCTGAGCTACACCCCCAGCCCTATTTTTTATTCTTTATTTTGAAACAGGGTCTCACTAAGTTGTGGAGGGCCTCACTAAGTAGCTGAGGCTGGCCGCGAACCCAGATCCTCCGGTCTCAGCCTCCCAAGTACTGGGATTACAAGCGTGTGCCACCACACCTGGAGAATTCCTTTATGGCCAGTTCTTACGTAGAAAGGTAAGAGAAGGTGAGAGCAATATTTCTAGCTTTTGTGTCTGACTCTGAGTGGGGGGAAAAGGTTCTACTTTCCATGGCCTGCCTTAGGGAAAGGGGAGCAGGAGGAAGGGCAGGAGAAGGCCAGAAAGATCCTGCTTCTGAGTTCTTTTTCCGTAAGTTCAAAGTATGCAGCATGCATGCTAAGGCACCATAATTTAGGGTGTCATGCTCTGAAACCTGATACACAAGCATTCCTTAGCACAACTGAGTTTTGAAACCAACTGGGACCCAGAGCCCCTGTTCTTAGTTCCCTCTCTAACACCTATGTTTATCAAATACTTGTTGATCAATTGAAGGTTCCCCAAAAACTCTTATAGTACCTTAGGTTTTCCTTCACCTTCCAGTGTAGTGATTTATTCTGCAATGATTTATCCTTCTCAGCTTCTGACTTTCTCCTTCTTTGGTATTTCCTCTTTTTCTCTAACAAACAGAAATGGACATTAATAATGCCAGCCTCACACTTTGTGAGACAAGGTGGCCAGGCCCAAAGCAGAGCTTGCTTTCTGTTCCTGCAGAAGATGGTGAGAGTCCACTGTGGGTCAACTAAAAGGAGTTTAAAATTCTACTTTCCCACTCAGAGTGCTTTTGAAGAAAATGTTGTTACCAAAAAATATATATATGATTTGTGAATGGATGATCAAAAATACTCAAAGGAAAGATTAAAGTCAAAGAAATGTGAAATTCTTAGTCTAAAAAATGACTAGAAATTATTTGGGGGATGAAGAGGAAGGGGGATACGGAGGGTATGTGCATGTTTCCCAAAGAACAAGATAACCTTCTAGCTTGACCATTTTACCTGGTTATTCTCACCTGGACATGAGGCACCTTGGAAATCTCTGGTACTAGTTAGAAGTTGAAGAAAAGGTGATGCTGACCATGGAAAAGTTCAACAGGAAGAAACTGTCAGTTTTAATGCCTCTGGTTTGCTGTTGTTTTGCAGGGGCCCCTTCCTACATCATTTTATACCTGCTCTGAATAATCCCTCAGTGGTGTCTTTGTGATTTGCCTCCTGATTTCTCTTGTTCCCTTAGTAAATGGCTTATATACCTTTCACCTGGGTCTTTGGTCAATATTTTTTTTGGGGGGATGAAAGAAATGAAAGAAGGTACGATGGAAGAAGAGGGAGAGAGAAAAGAAGGGAAGAGATTGGAAGCAAGGAAGGAAGGAATTGGTATTTTTTAAGCTTATGTATGAGCCATACACTGTATTATGTTCTTCCTCATAAAATTGCTCATTTAATTTTCTTTTATTTATTTATTTATTTGATTTATTTTTTATGTCCATTTATTGGTGCATTGTAATTATACATTTTGATATATGTCAGGGTATCAACATCATACATGCACACATTGCACATTTAGCCCTCCCTCCAATCCCACCCTTTTTCTTCCCCCTTCCCTCCCTTTCATGCTCCGGATAGTGATCGAGTCTTATAGGTTTGTGTATGTACATCGTGAATAATGAGAGTTGGGCTCACATTAGAGATCTGAAGCCAAAGCTAGATTCTGCTGAATCTTCATGGTTATTGCACCATCACCAGAATGTTTGCCTTTGATCATAGTTTTTCATTAGACAAATTTTTATTGATGGCCCCTGAAATGGAAGCTACTATGCTAATCAGTCTCTTCAAGGGATAAAAATGCAAATGAGATATGCTCATTCACCTTATGGATCTCACAAAATGCAAACAGATTAAGACAAATGCAAAGATGTTACTAATAATAATCATGGACCGAATTCTGTATGAGAAATACATTCAGCTCCCATCCATGTTCAGAGAGAGAGTGCATACATACATTTGAAGCCTTGTGGATCTTTAAGCACCCCCCCCCACACACACACACCACAGTGAGACTTTGGCTAGCACTGATAAGGAATTTTGTATTTTGACCCTAATAAAAATTAAAAAAAATTATTCCCATAAGGTTAAGTTACTTATCACATATAAAATTGAAACCATTTTTTTTGAACCACAGTGAGAAAAGAGTTCCAATCTTTAAGTTGTGCAGACAGCATATTCTGTGTGCTCTGGAGAGGACAGTCGATTTTGAGGCAGCTTTGAGTGACTGGACGGGTGGAGGGCATGCTTCCTCAGCACGCTGAAGGATAGCACACAGCCTTCATCACCACTCGGCTCTCACTTTCCCCACAAGATCTATATGGCTCCAGAAGACTTCGCAGTTCAAGGCAGATGAATTCATGCTCACTTCTCAGACACACATTATTGCCCATTGTTTGTTTTCCTGAAGTCAAGGGGAATAGATTCAGTGTGTATGGCAGAATGGTGTCTGCTAATAAAGAATTGAAAGCCTAGTCAAGGAAAGAAAAAAATAGCAAAATCTTATGCTTGCACAGTGCTGTGTACAGAGCCCTTCTGTCTTAACTCAGCAAGACTTAATAGTACTCCAGGGATGGCATGGAGCAGAAAGTGAGGGTGGCCTTCGAACCTTTTAAAGTCCTATGTTTCTGAATAGGACAGATGTCTGGAATGGGTGTGGCCAGTGTGTGGATACTGGAATTCCAGGCAGCTCATCAGGATAGATCACAATCTCTAGGAAGACTGGGGGAACCCGTTGGAAGAAAATCATAGTGTATATGATAGCCAACATTTACTCAGTGTTTATTATATGCCAATAAGTATGCCAATGTCTACTTGATCCTGACAGACCCTAGACACATATATTACTATTATTTCAATTATTCCAAAGAGGAAAACAAGGCACAGGAGGTTAAGTAGGCTGTTCAAGATCACACCACTCAGGCCTCTAATCCAAAGCCCACGCTCTTAAACACTGTGTTATACTGATTTCGGCCTCCTGGCTCTCAGAGACCATAAATCATGCACAAACTCAAGAGCATCAGCACTCTGTAGGTTACGAATCCAGAGATCAGGAGGGTTCAGACCCAGCCCATGAGAAATTTATGCTTCATAGTGGGAGTCAGCCAAGAAAGCACTTAGGGGTGGTAAACCATCTTATGTGTCATCACAGAAGTGAAACTAGGACCCAGTGGGGCACCCAAGAGGGGAATGGAACATTGCTTTCTAGGGAACTCACAAGTTCCTTAAGGGTAGCATCTGCCTCACCCTTCCGTGTTCCAGGATTTCTCCATAAAGTCTAAGTCAGAGATGGTGCCATTTTTTTTTTTTTTTTGGTGGTGGTACTAGGGAATGAACCCAGGAACATTCTATCTCTGAGCTACACCCCCAACCATATTTTATTCTCTATTTTAAGACAGAGTATAGCTAAGTTGCGGAGGGTCTCAGTTGTTGAGGCTGGCCTCAAACCTCCTATCCTCCTGTCTCAGTCTCCCAAATATACCCATTGTTCCTCCTGAACACTTATTGACATATTAGAGTAAGCTCTCCTAGAGAAAAAAAAGGGCAAGAATAGAACGACAATATGTAACAAATAGGATAATAAATATAAGAAGATAGAACACTCTGATTGGAAAGAGTAAGAAAGCAATGGTTTTTTGTTTGGCGAGAGTAGAGGAATATTCCCAAAGGATACATTTATTTATTGTTTTAAACGTTATTGAGATATAATTTTTGATATGCAAAAATTCACATATTTAACACATATGTTTCAATGAGTTTGGGGCATATGTACACATCCCTAATAACATCACCATGATCATATGCTGAACATATCTATCATCTCCAAAAATTTTGTGTTCTTTCATTTTTTTCTTTAAGAATATCTAACCAGAGCTCTAATATATTTTAAAATGTACAATAGGAGGTAAAGCTTAAGTGAGATCTGAAATAATGAACTGAAATCTGTAGGACATGAGAAAGCTGCATTCCAAAATACAGGTCAGCACATCCAGTGGTTTCCAAAGCAAATGATTAAGTGAATTATCTGGAGAACTTGTTATAAAATAAAATCTTGATTGTGATGCACATGATGTAGTGATTGGCTGGGAGCTTGTGTTTTTAACAAGTCACTCAGGACTCTCTAAGTAGTTTCTTGGCAAGCAGTTTTGGAACACTGCATTGTGTGCACATGTTTGTTTGTGGAAGGGCAGAGATGTTGAAGAACAGGTGAGAATTTCTGTGAGGTTGTTGAGGAAGTTGACTAAAGAGGAGGAGCGGGAGGAGATATGATGTAAAATGTAGGTGGGGTCAAGATGTGCAGGCCCTTGATCACATCTTCCAGACACTGAGGGGCGCTCAGGCAGAGGAATACCATCATCAGATGGGATATTGGGGAAGGTATATCTTGCTGGTATTTGGGAGTCTAATTAGATTTTATCACCTGAAAGGATGTGGACACAGAAGATGCTATGATCTTCTCATGGGGGAGAGCATTATTAATAAGGCAATCAGGATAGAAAGGAATACATTTGGAAGATAAAATGTAAGGGGCGTGCTCATTATATTAACATATTTTTCTTTGAGTTGTTATAATGTCTAATTTTAGTCATTACTTCAGACCTGATATGAAGTGTTTCTTCATTGGAGACAAACTTTTCTTCCACACCACACCACTTCCTACCCTAGTAAGTCAAGAAAATTGAAGAAACACTGCAATTGCTCTCTTTAGGTTGTTATTTGTTATTCTAAAGATAGGCTATGAGAAAAAGTGACAGAATTGGCTGTGGACAGGAATTTCTTTCAACATCTTCAAGGAGAATCAGATAAATCCCGGGGGAGAAAAGGTGATCCAGATGTTTGAGACTTAGGAGGAAAAGAAGTTTGTATTACTCATGCAAAATTCCAGCCTCCTGTCTCCTGAAATTTCCTTTTCTAGCATTGTGTTAATTTTTCAACACTATGAGCAAATATCTGACACAGGCTAACTTTAAAAAAAAAAGAAGAGGTTTATTGACTTTATAGTTTTGAAGTTTGAAAGTCTGAAGAACATAGTGTGGGCTCTGGTGAGGGCCCATGGCAGCAGGTGGACTGCGAGTGGAAAGAAGCATTCCCTCTTTAGCCAAGAAGCATAGAGTGGGGATAGGCCAGGCTTGCGCCCTTAATAGCAATCCTTTTGCGAGAACTACAGAAAGGCACAAGAGAACTACCTTAATCCCTTTTGAGGACAGTGTCCCCAAAGACCCAAGGAGCTCCCAATAGATCTTACTTCTTAAAGATTGTAGCACCTCCCAGTCGTCACCCTGAGAACCAAGCTTCCAACATGTGGACCCTTGGGAGATACTCAAACCACATCTGAACAACAGCCAGTATTTACCTTCCACTCAGACTTCTAGAGACATTGTGCTTGTTACGGTTAATATTTCACTGGTTCTCCATTCCGAAACATTGGTGGGAGAATTGTTGAGACTAAGTAGTGATTAATATCAACCTTTAGGATCACAGAGACATGGAGAGATGGAAGGAATAGGGAGGGAGACTCGTTGAATGATTCAAGTTAAAATATGATTTTATAGAGCCTTATAATATACCCATTGATAGAAATGTATCTCCAGGACATAAATCTAAGTATAAAATGTCTAAAAACAATGACTTTGGAGCAGCACTGTCTATTTAGGTTATATCTATACAGACAAAAAGGAGGAAGAGGAGAAGGTGGGCAAAAAGGAGGAGAAGGAGTAAAAGGAGGAGGAGGAGGAAAGAAGCCTAAATATTCCAAGTACAATGTAATGATTAAATGTGTTATAGTAAATAATTACCAACAAAATGAATTTAATTTTTGCACCAAAGTCATAACATGTAAGGGACAAGTTATTTTGTTTTTAGAGATATTAGGAGTTGGTGAAGTATGGTCTATGGGCCAAATCTGGCCCACGGGTTGTTTTTATAAAGTTTTAGTGGAACATATCCATGACAATTTGTGTACATGTTTTAAGTACTGTGGTATAACTAAATAACTACACAATGACCATATGGCTTGAGAGGCGTAACTTATTCAATATCTGACCCATTATGGAAAACATTTGATGATCTCTGTTTTGGACTGAAGTAGAAACAACATGTTTCACATCTATTTCCTATGAAGAAGGACACCACAGACTCAGGTTTGAACTGCTTTCTAGCTCTTGACCTCAGGAATAGTGTTTCACCAAAAGAATCTGTTTTCTCTCTTTTAGAATGAGGACCACACCTTCCTGATATGTCTGTGAAGGGGATGATAGATCCTGTGTAGCACACATAGATTGATAGCTTGGATATGGATAGGACTCAGTCCTGAATACTGAGTAGTCAGGCGTTTGCAGTTCAAAACCCAGTTCAACTATGTAGTAATTCTGCAATCTTGGGGAAGTTACTTATTACCCAGATTCTTCAATCTACTCATGATGTAAAATGACAGTGATGTTGAGAATCTATCAAGGGTTTGGAGTTCAATTAGAAAATGTTTATGAAAGGTGTAGCACACTGTCCGATTCTTTTGCCAATATTCGACAAATGGTAACCAATATTCCATTTATATCCCATTGTGCAAGTAAAATCATGTCACTCTTTGGCTTAAATTAATGTGCCCTGATTTTCTTCATGGTGAAGAATGAACTCTTTGAACTAATAAGGAACTAATAAGGGCCCTCATGTTTGGTCCCTTCTACTCTTTACAACTTTATCTCACCACGTCTCCCCGCTACCTGCACCTTCCTACCGTTCACATACAACACTTAGCATAGTACCCAATAAATAATAACAATGTCACAACTATTTTAATTTTTAAAGAATTAACAAATTCTTTAACACTATTCTTTAACACTCTTATGGTGCTTGCTATGTGCTATTCCAGGACTATAACATGCCCATTTAGTCCTGACAGTTACTCTATAGGATAAGTATACCTATTAGATTTACTGTTGATTCACTGTGGTTCAGAAAACTGAGTTTCAAAGAGATTGAATAGTTTAGCCCAATTCACATGAGTCCAAATAATAGACCTGGGATTAAAAATCAAGCAGCTGGGCTCAAAGTATATACTATTAAACATATTGCTCCATTTCTTCTTATAACACAAAGAGTACTGAAATTAGAGTTCACAGAACAATTGAAAATACCTATCATTCCAAGTGCGGTTGAAGATGAAACTCTCATTCATTTCTGGTACATTATGGGCATGTAAATTGACACAACTACTTTGAAACACCTCTTTAACAGCATCTGAAGTAAAGTACCTGCCTGCCCTCTGACTCAGCAATTTCATGCCTAGCTATATGCCTAAGAGAGGGATGCATGTATCAACTAAAAGACATGAACAAGCTAGGTGTGGTGGTGCACGCCTGTAATCCCAGTACTTTGGAGGCTGGGACGGAAGACTGGTTCAAAGTCAGCCTCAGCAACTTAGTGAGACCCTGTTTCAAAACAAAATAAAAATAAATAAATAAATAAAATAGGACTGGGGGAGTGTAGCTTGGAGGTAGAATGCTGTCCCTGGGTTCAATCCCCAGCACTCCCCCCCAAAAAAGACATGAACAAAAATGTTCATACTAGCTTTTTAAAAAACAATAGCCCTGATATGGAAACAACAAATAAATGGTAAAAGGACAAATAAATTGCTTGTCTATGATGACATAGTGAAAATCAATAGAAAGAAACTATTGCCTTACATAGTACTAAATTATTTTCCCAGACATAATAGATAAAAAGAAATCAGAAAAAAACAGTACATCCTATATGATTCCATTTATATACATTTTAAAATGGGAAACATTAATCTATGTTGATAGAAATCAAACAGCAGTTGTGTGTGTATAGCTGTATGTGGGGAGGGGAGGGGAGGGCCTGCTTTGTTCAGGAAATTTTTTGCTTGAACTATAAAATGGTTACACAGGTGTAGACACACATAAAACTTCATCAAGATGCACTCTTAAAATTTGTTCACATTGTAAATATATCTTCTAGCTCAATAAACAAACAGGATAATCTAATGACTATGTTTTAGTAAATGGGACATAGTCATCTCTCTCATTCTCTCTCTCTCTCTCTCTCTCTCTCTCTCTCACTGGGCATTTAACCCAGGGCATTCTACCTCTGACCTAAACACCCCCAGCCCACAGCCCACAGCCCTATTTTTAAGTTTTTTAAATTTTGAAACAGCATCTCACTAAGTTCCTAAGGGCCTCGCTAAGTTGCTAAAGCTGTTCTCGAACCTGTGATCCTCCTGTCTCAGCCTCCCAAGGACTGGGATCACAGGCATGCACCATCACGCCTGGATTCATTTGTTTCTCAAAACCAGTCATGTTCCTTATTTTTCCAGAAGATTCCAGTTTGTACTGGAATCTAAATATGGTATTTAGAGTATCATAACATCAAATAGTGGACCGCTTCTTGGGCAGAGGCACACAATTGGTCTTGAATTCTCAGAGTATCAAAAACCAGAAGCAGATTCCTTTTCCTCATGCAGTTAAGTGAGTGGATTTCTTCCATTGCTACAGCTAGCAGCCAATCAGGCAATTGTGGTTGGCCCAGGGCAATGAGATTGTGAAAAGCATCCAAGAATGGAGTCAATGTTCACGATCTGCCCCAAGCCACACGTTCCTGCACAAAGTCAATAAAAATCATCCACAGATTTTTTTGGACTTACTTTAATAAAGTAGCATTTCTATGAACCTCCTAGACAGAGAAGGAACAGCTTGTCATTGGGTTTAAGAGGAACATCTTGCAAATAACAATTCGTATTGTTCAGAGTTATTCCGGCTGATGACTAAATGACTTCGCAGCTTGACAGAATGCATAGAGCTATATATTGGCTTTGCACTTGGGAGAACCTCAAGATTTGTTTCCTCAGGAGGAAAATTTGCATCATAAAGCAATGAAGAGCCTATAATTATTGAGGTTCGCTGGCTTGCATCCCTTGACTGGGGGGAGAGTTGGAACTTTATTTGGTGACTTGCACATTGCGCATCTCTCTAGCTGCTTTTGAATCTAAGCTGTTTCAAAATCTGTTTTTAGAAAAACCATGTAGCTCTTAATACTGCTACAGATTCGGCAAATCTTTATTGAGCACTTACTATGTTCCTTGAAATGTATATGGAAACTGCATTTTGTAGAAGAGAAATTGAGTTAGCCAAGTTTCCATAATACTCTACCCTGGCACAGACACTATTTGAACCAAGATGTTCTGACCTTGGGAAAAATTATTTAAGTTTCTATTTAATTACAATTTCTTCTTTAAAGTAAAATAATGATGTGTAAGGTCTAGTCAGATTTCTGCTTTTAACTAGGTATATGACCTTGGCATATTGCTTCGCTACTTTAACTTTAGTCTCTTGCTCTGAAGAATAAATCGGTTGCATTGGGATGTCTCTCCAAAGTGTTGTGGTTTTGTACCTACCATATTTAGCTCCAAAATGTGTCCTTTCTTATTTCCTGACATGGCACAAAGAGAACCACATTAAAACCAAAGACAGCTTTGCTTGAACTGGAAATATGTTGGGAAATTGTAATTCAAACCACTCGATCTATTCTTTTCCCTAATGAGATTATTTAAAAGTACCCACTCTCACAGAGAGGGACTTGTGATGAAAGGCTGGCTTCTATAACCAAGGCCAGACTTCAAAAACTCAGCATAATCGAAATGAATTATAATACCAAACGATCTGAGAATGTTTGGACATAAAAATGTAAATGTCTTAAACAACTGAGTAAGTGAACATTCTAACGGTAAAGATAGTGATTTTCTTTATATAATATGGAAGTGGAAAGAGAGCTTTGAGCTTACATTGGCTCAGAGTTTCATGAAACAATTTTCAGAAGAATCCCATGTATCTGTGCTTCATAATAGAATCTTCTCAGTTGGTCATAGTCACTCCACTGAGTGGATCAATGTTCTTGGATATTTATTAATCGGGAGAGTCTTCATTCACACTAAAGCTTTATAGGTATGGGTCTCATCTACCTGGATTGTACCCTTAGATTGTTAACCCAGGAAAAAAGAATCTCAACTTTTTGATATTTGGTGAAGTCAGAAATGTTACTTTATTTGTTGAAATCTTCTCTAGTTCAAATTTATATGTGCAAATACAGAAATTGGCCTTTTAAAATTTTAGTTCGATTTAACAAATACCAATTGACTATATACTGTATGTAAGTATCTGATAGATTTGGGAGATAAAAGTTTCTAAGTATAATAATGCACTTTTATTAGTACTAAAATTCTAATAAAGTGAAGTAAACATATCAATAGTTACACCATAAAGGAAGTGAAATTAAGACAGCTTTTGAGAGTCATGGAAGACTCCCTGGAAGAAGAAATGATCCATGAGAGCATTTTTTTAAGATAAGTAGCAGAAAGCGCAGAAGGATGGCATGCACAGGATCCTACATTACCTGGAAAATTGATGCACCCAAATTAAGAAAACTAAATTCCTAACACAGAGGCCTGGGTGTGCCAGCAACCATCCTATATGGGCAACTCATAATCCTAGAATCTTTCAGCCCAATCCTTTGAACCTTCAGACTTTCTTCACTCAGGTGACAATTTTTTTGGAAGATTTTATGGGCCATCAATGTATTCTCATGCATAAAGCATGGGGATACTACAAGAAAGTGAACAAAAGTGATACAAATAGAAAGTATTAGGGATTTTATGGAATTATGTTTTCCTGTTAAAGGAGAGAGGTGAAGCTTTTGAGGCCACACCACAGTCGTTGGGTGTGGGCTTCATTTTGAATAAAGCAGCTTCTTCAGTAGACAGCAATTTCCAGAAAGGGACTCCACCTGAGCTTTCTCCCTCAGCATATCTGGCCTTCGGGGGAATGAGCCCTCAGTCCTGAGAGGCAACCTGAATACCACACTACAGTGTCTACCAAAATTGTCATGTTACATAGCCCCATAAATCCATTTTACCATGTACATATCTAATCCTAATGACAGTTCAACTCTTGCTGAAACTTATGATTGCGTCTTTTCCAGGACTGAAGTAACAATATCTCAGGAGAGTAAGGTGAAACTATTGGCGCATCAGGTAAAGGCAGACCACAGGTCACTTATCCATCCTTCCCTTTTCCATCTTCAAGGGGAGAGACCAATGAGGGAAGAAAGAGCACTAGTCAGTTCCTACCATGCACAGGAACTTCAGCCATATGTAGACAGTTGGATCTTTTTATTTTGCACTGAAAGGAGCCCCTGATGTAGGAATTATCAAGGTAGGAGATACAACTTACATCAGGGAATTATGATTTCCAACATCCCTTGGTCAGCATCACTTCTCCACCTTTCTTTTTTTTGTGTGGTACTGGGGATTGAATCCAGGGGCATTCTACCTCAGAGCTACACCCCCAGCCCTATTTTATTCTTTATTTTGAAACAGGGTTTCACTAAGTTATGGAGGGCCTCACTAAGTAGCTGAGGCTGGCCATGAACCTGCGATCCTCCTGTCTCAGCCTCCTAAATACTGGGATTACAAGTGTGTGGCACCACGCCCGGCTAGCTTTTCCACCTTTCTACCTTAAAAGTTTCCCTTCTAGTTACATTGCATTACATCACCTTATCTGATTCAATCCTCCCAAGGGCCTCATGAGTTCAATATTCTCACTCACATTTTACTCATTAGAAAACTCATGCTCAGATTGTTTTTAAGTGTGCTATTCAACTATACTGGTTGACAAAATTAGAACTTTCACACTAGTCAACCTGGCCCCCAAAGCATAGGATACATTTACCCAATAGTAATCTGTCTCTGGAATCTTCAAAGCAAAATGCAACACTGAGGGGAAAAATGAATTCGCTCTTGAGGAAGATAATTTTCTAGAAATCTCTCAGGTATGGAAAGAATTAATTATGAACCCAATGCCCCCAATATCTAAGCACTTTGGAAATTAGTTCCTGGGAAGTTGCTTTTCTTCTTTGGGATCTCATTTAGAACCACAAGAAATTATCCATTAAAGGTGCCTCACTTCACTAAACTACTAGTTAGTTTTCCAACAAAACAACAAAACACCACATGCTCCCAAAATGAATTAAATCTTCAGGCTATTTATAGAAAATAAATAAAAATATAATTATAAACCATGATTGGAATTAAAAATAATACTTCTTGAATTCCAGTAAAGCCTTTAAAATGACCAGGGAGCAGAGGAAGTAGGAATAGATAAGGGTGACGAATTCTTATTCATGAAATTTCTACTGCTAAGGAAAACCCAAGGTTAGATGGGAAATTATACAAATGCTAACTCCCAACAATTATTGGTCAATGATGCACAGACCCTAAGCTGGTAAGTAGAGCCATTGCATAGCTGGTAAAATGCTTGGGTTACTCAACCAAATTTGGCATCTTGTCATCTATGAGAATCGAGCTGACACAGACTTTAACTCTTGAGGCATTCAACTGCTGGGATATTTGCTTGTTTCAGGAGTTGATAGTTTGGTGTAATGAAAGTTATACAGTCTGTAGAGTCTTACCTTGTAGTCCGGCTCCTCCTAGCTAGAGCTTCCCTGACAACGAAGTAGGGACATAGAGCAGGGCCATCAGTTTGCTGAATTAAATGATGCATGACCACAGTAAATTCTTTATTTATCTTTTCACCATTAACTAGTGCTCAGGGTTTGTTAAAAGTCATGATAGATCCTTTGTGAATGAACGCATATACAAAGTAGGTAGGGCAAAGCAAGGAGTGAACGGACAAAATAATCCATTGAATAATCTGTTTTCAAATAACTTCCTTCAGAAAACTGAAAACTATCAATACCTAAATATTTATCATTTTATAAGGTTGATTTTGAGAGGAAAATCAGATTTCATTGAAGGGGATAACACACACACACACACACATACACACACACACACACACAGCATAGTACAGAGTCAGTGGTATAATAGTGAACACTAAGCTTGTTTATTTTTATATATGTTTTTAATTTTTTCCTTCTCACTGGTTTCTATGTATTTGGAGTACCTGGGGCATTGGTCTCTGGTTACTTCTTGCTGGCCCATTCTAACCCCTAGCTTTCCTAGTTCTAGTCATTTTGGTTCCCCATCTTGATTAATGTTTCCTGTCTATACCTCTTTGTTCCATGACTCAATTATTGTCCTTATTACCTTCACATTTGACTCATTCATCCCTGCTGAGAACAATTCCTGCCATTTGCTTTCACCTCTTACAAGCAACTCACATCATATCCTTTTACAATTTCACGAGACCATCCCTGATCTTGCCAGCTCTCAGCTAGCCGCTAACTTGATATGGAAGGTATATTTGACCTCAGCTACTTTTTTTTTAATAGGACAAGATATTATCCTATAATAGAAGAAGAAAAAAGAGGTGTGGTTTCTTACTGAGCACTCTTCAGTCAGGGTGATGGGTATGTGATAGACTGCACTATTGCTCCTCATTCTTTATAGCATCCATGTAATAAAATAGAACATCTAAGATTTTTGCCATTTACCTCTCTAGTGCTTCCCAACAGAGTTGGTAGAATATATTTCCCCACTCCAATGATGTTGGGTTTGGCCAGAGTGCTAGTGGAATATTGGTAGTTTTGACATGGAAAGATGCCTTAAGTGCATTCCTATGATTAAATTTGGTCACTAGCAAATCCTTCCTCTACAGTAGAAAGCATCATGGGATACTACTGAGTCAAAAAGAATGAGAAGGCAAGACAAATCACAACTTGTTTTACAGTCAAGGCTTAAAGAAGTGAACAAAATGGTCTAAGTCCACAAGGCTGGTCATTTGTACATCACAAGAAGAGGGTTCTCATCATCTAGATGTTTTCTATTTTCAAGTAGAAATGAATGCATCAATTAGAAACAATGAATAAGGAAAGGAATATTGGATAATAGATAATTTATGAATGTTTACTATGTGCTTACCACACATTATCTTAATTTTTACCACCATCATGTTGCAGATGCAATGATTGTTCCAATTTTTAATAGATCAATTAATAACCTTCATCTTAGAAAGACTTAGTAACTTGTCCAAGGTCTCAGATGTGATGAGCCTGTATTTGAACCCAAACTGGACTTCAGTGCTAAAACTGTTGAGCACTATGGCTGACTGGACCCTACTCCATTTCCATTATATGTGAAAGAATAAAAGGTGGAGGTGGTCTACAGAAAACTGAGTCTAACAGAAAATATGTGACCAACCAAGATGAGGACTTCATTGTCATCAAGGATGCTGTAAGTGGGGATAGCACTAGTGTAGGGAATGCTTCCAATAATGCAGTAACCCCAAGGAGAAAAGTCAGCTGTAAACATCAACCAGGTCCATTGAGTGTAACACAGGTTCATGCTGATATTAATTACGCGAGAACTCTTGTGCTTATTCTATTGTTCCTGGCCTTTCTCCAATCTCAGATGGTCAGAATTCTGGGTTGTCAGAAAGGAACATGCAAACATAGGGAACAAATCAATCATGTTTGCCTCCCACAGCAGGAAGCTAGATTGCAGCAGGCCAGAGAAGAGAAAGGTAGTAGCTGTAACTGACTGATGTTTGCAGCTTTTAGTATGCAGTGGATAGCACATATTGACTAATGACCACTGGACTTTTTACTAGCCAAATGAATGCATCCAGGTGCTGGATAAGCACTGTTGTTTTGTAATTATCTACCATGGGTACTACTTGCTAAAATTAAAGTTAGAAAGGTAGGCTGGGTCTTCATCACAGTTGCCTTGAATTGGGTAGGAAAAGACTAATTAGTTGCTGATCCTTGTTTGTCAAGAAGGGGTGATTTCCACCCCTTACAAGTGCGGGAGCAACACACCTAGGCACTCTTTCCACTTCATCTACTATACCTCATCAATCAGGTGTCGGGGCTATTACATCAAAATGTGACAGGAAGGATTCAGTTCTGTCGTGCTGACTTTGTCGCAGTATGTGCCTAGCATTATGAGTATCTTAGCTTACTATTTCTGACCTTCTTTCTATCTTTATTTCAGCTTTGCTACCTATTTTTTGAGTTAAACCAATCAGAATGACAATTAGAACAAGCCATGCCATTTCCCCTAGTCCAGTGAAGAAATTGATTCTGTATTTGATTTCTACTGGGCTTCTCGGGTCCATTTCTCAAAACGGTTGGAGCCAGTAAGAGCAGAGGAGCAACTGGTGAGATTTATCTAGCAGATCCCTTACCTTCATCATGCCACAAGATTTGAACTAGGCGGTAGAGAGACTTTGAAGAATTTCTCAAAAGTGTCCAGTCTGGTAAGATTTTCCAAGACTACATAGGTGATGAGAAAGGTCATGAGAAGATGAGTCTGAGTTTGGACTCTGAATAGGCATGACATTTGCAGGTGGTAATAGAGGAGCACTCTAGACAGAAAGGACAAATAAGAGAATATCAGCACAAATAGGAAAGGTAGAAATGATGGCAGTTTATAACCAATGTGATGGGAATCAACTAAGTGCTGCTGGCGTGTGCGTACATATAGGCAAGCACTGAGAAATAAGACTTCAGGGCTGAAGATGTAGCTCAGTAGTACAGCACTTGCCTAGCATGAGTGAGGCTCTGGGTTCAATTCCCAGTACTGCAAAAATGAAAAGAAAAAAAAAACATTAAAAGGTAGAATTGCTTAGGAAAGACATTGAACACACCGAAAACTAAAGGCTTTGATGTGATTGGGGTGAGTAATGGAACATTATTGAAGGACTTTATAAACAGTAACTAATAAGATTTGTCATCATTGAATATTCCTTCCATACCAAAAATTGTGCTGTGTTTGGTATGTTTCTGAGTATCTATGCATGTTTTAACTTCTATTGCCAATGTTGACAAAGGACAGCTGAGGTTGATATTCAATAAAGTTTGAATTTAGCCCAAGCCAAAATCGTTTTTTATGTGTACCTGTGTATATATTACTGTGTATTTGTAACTATGCATGTAAAAATAGCAAGTTATTTATAAACATTCGATATTTTAGCAAGAATGTCCATGCTTAAACATTTAAAAAGCCATTTTCATTCTCATTTTCTCTTTGAAGGAGGAACAAACCTTACCAGACTTTGGGATTCTCCGAATGTCTTGAGCTATTTTCTCAAATGCTCTGGGTTTGGCAGGCCCTGAAGCCAATGTTTGCCAAGTCCTTTTTCCCTTAATTTTTAAAACCACATGTATTGCAAGAGAACTTTATGCATATGTTTTTTATTCGTTTACACTTAACTCATCAAAAAAAGTTTTAAGGACATTTGAAGTCCAACAAACCTTCAGAGCCTCTATTATTAAGATCCTAGAAATTGTAATTAAACCCCAGGTACTCAAGATTGGCCTTGATGCAGAAATCAGGACAGCTGGTCTTAGACATGTATCTATCCAATGTTGGTCCTGCTAATGAACAATTGGAATCATGTTTTCAGATTTGGTTCTTAGTGTGGGAAGCTGATGCTACCAATACCATATCTATTTCTAAGTGGTGCTGCTGCATTTTCATTGGCTGATCCAAATACTTTTTGGTTCTCCCTATGACCAATGAAATGCCTTTCTGAGATAGACAAAGAACATTAACTACTCAGGACATGGATGCTTGAGCCCATGCTGTTTACCTCATGGGCATGTATAATTACTTTACTTAGTAGCACAGCTGTGGGGTGGGAATTATCCTCAAGTGGCCACCAAGGTGAACTCTGGCATCTGGATTTTACTTGAAGATTAAGAAATCAGTCAAAATAGCCAGGTGTGGTGGTGCATGCCTATAATCCCTGTACTTGGGAGGTTGAGACAGAAAGATCTCGGGTTTAAGGCCAGACTCAGCAATTTAGTAAGACCCTGTTTCAAAAAAAGGGGGTCTGGGGTTTAGTTCAGAGGTAGAATGCCTCTGGGTTCAAGACCCAGTACCAAAATAAGAAAGGAAAGAAGGTAGAAAGGGAGGAAAGGAGGAAGGAAGGAAGGAAAGGAAACAAAGTTTTTTTAAAAAAAATCACACCTATGAAACGGAGGAACTAGGCTAATGCCTCTCCACCCAGTGTTATTTGACTGAAACTGTTCTATGTAGTTAGTAAGGTAGGAGATCCATGAGCTATGTGTCAATATTTCATGGAATATGGAGAAATTAATTTGATGGTTGTTACTGCTTTAAAAATACTGACATTGTTGTTCATGTTTTGGATAATTTCAAAGGAAAAGTAACATATTCGATTTTAATAAACAAAGGTTGGCAATCAAAGTTTCTTTCTTTTTTAATAACATACATATTGTGAGATAAATAAAGCTATTTAAGGATGGAAAAAAGTTGGAAACCACTGGAATTGATGATTTTTTCAGAGATAGATCATTGGCCATTTCCACTTTGAAGGCTTTTAGTTTAATATTCATAATGTACTTTAAAATACAGGGTTTTGAGCCGGGCGTGGTGGTGCATGCTTGTAATCCCAGTACTTTGGGAGGTGGAGACCGGAGGATCCGGGTTCGTGGCCAGCCTCATCTCTTGCTCTCTCTCTCCCTGTCTCTCTATCTCTCTACCTAGTGAGGCCTCTGCAACTTCGTGAGACCCGGTTTCAAAATAAAGTATAAAAAATAGGGCTGGGGGTGTAGCGCGGAGGTAGACCACCCCTGGGTTCAATCCCCAGTACCGCAAAAAAAAAAAAATACAGGGTTTCCATGTAGCAAATGAAGATACTCCTAATTTGTCTTTCTCTCTCCCCTAGATGTTCCTCCAATGCACAGAAGCAGTTCGTCAAGTAGAGGATCCTGTTCTATGTAAATTCTTCTCTCTTCCTAGCCATAGCTGATTGATCCAGGTCTACCTGACCCAAGCTACTCCAGTTAGACTATCTCTTGAAATTTTGAGTTGAAACAGATTGGGTGTTATTGAAACTAAGAGTTACAGATGACAATACTCAAGAGAGAAGACTCTTAAACAGCCACCATGGAAGTCCTTTAAAGTTCTCTAAGTTCTGCCGTTCCCAAGAGTATATTTTTCTATTTCTGTATAATATATTATCACAAACTTAGTGGCTTAATACAATGAAAATGTATTATCTTCAATTTCTGTGGGCCAGGAATCTGACTACAGATTACCTAGGTGTTCTGCTCAATTTCTCACACAGCCGAAGTCAAGGGGTCAGCTGGAGATGCAACCTCGCCTTAGGAGTGGGGTCCTTCTCCATGATGATGCAGGTTATTGGCGGAATTCAGTTTCGGGTGGCTGTAGGACTGTGGTTCCACTTTACTTGTTGTTGGTTGGCCAGGGGTCTCTCTCAGCCCCAAGCAGCCTCCTTCAGATCTCAGGCATATGGCCCTCTCACATATGACAGCTTACTTCTTTGAAGCCGTCAGGAGAATCTCTCCACCTGGTATGACAGTGTTATATACTACAACATAATCATGGAGTGGCTATTCATTATAGTCATAAGACTGGTACACACTCAGTGACAGGAAATTATACAGAGAATGTTCACAAGTGGGCAGGAATCTTGGGGGCCATTTTAGACTGTAACTATCACATTGAAACCTGGTATGCCTGGTATTTCAACTGTTATTTGGATTTCTTGAAATAGTCTGGTGTCCTTTAAAAGTGTGTGTGTATGTGTGGTGTGTGTGTGTGTTCCTTTCTGACTTTGTTTTTGTTTTTACCTTTTTCCCTCACTTACAATCTAAAGAATACTACCTGATGGAGTATATTATGTTCCCCACACCATCCCTCAGACTTCCAGGGAACAACTGCTGAAGTGGAGGGCAGATAGTTTTACTGCGGAATTATATGAATTAATATAATTTTAAAGCAAACAAGTAATTTGGTAATTGATTCATGAGGATAGTAAATTGACTTTCTTCTGTATGTTGCCAAATTCTTGACCTTATAAACATTTAAGAGCTCATTTAAGGAGGAGTGGTGTGTTGAGATTGTGTCTAGTTAGCATTTCTCAGCACACAATATGTCTTCTCAGTTCTTTTTTGGTGGAAAACACAGAATAGCTCTTTTAGAATGCACAAAGTCAACTATATTGGAAGCTCTTTTATCCAACTTCTGTGCAGCTGATTTGACAAGTTAATTGATGCTCTCCATTCTCTCTGTAAATCACTGACTAGTTCCACTGGCATCTTGGCCTCCATAGCAACAGGCTTTCTGAGCTTCACATTTGCACGTTGCTCCCCCCAGATGAGTTATATACTTAGGAAGAGTCAGTTGTGTCTGCTCCCAAACCTGTTTATGCTGGCTGTACTTGTTATAGTAATTATGTATTCCAATTAAGTATTGTATAAAATGAGGAAGTACAAATGTAGAAAGAAGATTATTTATTCAATGATGCTAACAACTGAGTAGAATGCTTTGGAAAGGTTCAATAAGTACAATTTGCTTTTAAAAAGAAACTGAATGATATAATTGAAGTAGAATTGAGTGCAATCATTTTAAAGAATGGAGAAACCAGCCACGCACAGTGGCATGGTCCTATAATGCCAGAACTTGGGAGGCTGAGACAGGAGGATTGCAGGTTCAAGGCCAGCCTGGGCAACTTAGCAAGACCTTTTTCAAAATAAAAATAGGACTGGAGGTGTAGCTCAGAGGAAATATGACCCTGAGTTCAACAACAGTAGTACACACACACACACACACACACACACACACACACACACACACACCATGGAGAAACCTTGGTGAAAGATTTGTATCTAACTTACTTTTAAAGAATCTTCAAGTTTGATTTTCACTCCTAATAAATTAAAATAATTGTGTATACATTATATTTATATAAGAAAGAATCTAAACGTAACCTACCCAGCTCTTGGTAAAAGCAATAAGAAGCACCCAGGAACACAACCAAGAAAAGATAGAAAAGGACCATTATAAATTTAAGGGTTAATAGTGAGTCAGGTTCATGGTAGAGAGAACAAGAGTCACACTAGCAGAAACCGTATCCTAGCTTAGGGTGTAGGGCTTGCCTGACATGCATAAGGCCCTGGGTAGAATCCCTGGTACTACAGAATTAAAACAAAACAAAAAGGAAGCATAACATTCCACTTAATAATTCAACCTGAATGAGAAAGATTTATGTCTAAATGAAGTTACAACCAACATATATACTTGAGAACACTATATTAAAGTGAATTATTTAAGATATATAAATGCATGATACTTATGACATTTTTATTTTTACTAACTTTTGATTATCTAGCCAACTATGATACCAATAGCATAGGACAAGAAGATTTCTGCCATAGTGACTTTTGTCCCTCTACCATGAGCCTGACTCACTATTAATTCTCAAATTTATAATGCTCCTTGTCTATCTTCTTTTGGCTGTGTTCCTGGGAGCTTCTCTTTCCTTTTACCAACAGATGGGTAGGTTACCTTTAGGCTCCAGAACATGGATTTTATTTTCCTAAAACACTCTCTAGTGCACCATTCTTTTGGTGTGTTTTGCCCATTTTCTCTTTGTGAGCATTTCTTTGTCATGTCACCTTATGATTGGAAAAGACTGCTCTCCATTTTTTTTTACTTCATCAAGCATCAGGAACACAGGGAAATGAATATTTCAGTGAACCAGCATTGCAGAATCAAGGATATAACAAAGCACGGTGGTAAAAGCAAAGCTGGGAAAACAATAGACCTGGCTTCCTGGTCTTGACTGAATCATTCAAATTCATGAGTCTATTATTTCTTTATCTCTACATGGGCTTTAGCTGGCTATGATAAACCTTTAAGAGCCTCTCATTAAAAAAGGAAAAAAATCTGGTGGAGCTTTGCATCTATAAGTCACCATGATTTATTCTATAGGGTCTGATTAACCTTGGCCACCACAGGCTAGACTTAAGAATAGAGTTTGAGTCAAGAACTTGAATTAGAATAAAATCTGAGAGGTTCCAAGATGGTGACTAAGGAAGATACCACGTTACAATCTCTCTGAGACTTGGATCTCAATTGCCGTGAAAGCAACTTCTCAACAGGAGAAGCAACAAAAACCTGAACTAAACAACAAAATATTTGAAACACAATGGAATCAAAGCCAGAAGACAAAACAGAGGAAAGTAAAAGCTCCAAACACCTTACCTAAGGAATGGCGGCAGCGCCATCTTGTCCGGACTGCGCCGGCCGCTACCAGCATTGCAGCTTCCACATGCCGCCAGCAGAGAAGCCAGAGACCTGTTGGAAGTTCAGCAGCTACAGGTCAGCAGAGACAAAAGCAAGCAGCGGCTCGCTCCACACTCAAGAGACCAAACGGCGGTGGCGACAGCGGCTGCAGCGGTGCCATCTTGGCCAGACCGCGCCAGCCTCTACAGGCATTGCGGCTTCCACACACCACCAGCAGAGAAGCCAGAGACCTATTGGAAGTTCAACTGCAGGTCAGCAGAAATGAAAGCAAGCAGCAGTTCAATCAACACTCAAAAGACAGCAAACAGTGGTGGCGGCAGTGGCTGCAGCGGCGCCATCGTGGCAGGACCTTACCAGCAGCTACCAGCATTGTGGCTTCCACACAAGACTATCGGAGATGCCAGCGACCTGTTGTGAATCCAGCAGCTGCAGACTAGCAGCAGTGAAGGTGAGCAGCAACTCGCTCTATGTGCAATACAGACCCGAGCTGCTGCAATGGCAGAAGCGTCAGCGGGGCCACCTTGGTCAGCCTGCGCAGGCAGCAACTGGCATTGCAGCTTCTGCAGGCCACCAACAAAGAAGCCAGGGACCTTTCTAAAACCAGCACTGCAGAGCATCAGCGACAAAAGTGAGCTGCAGTTTGATCCACACTCAGCAGAGTCCCCAGTGCCCGGAGGCCTTACCAGAACCTGAAGCAGCAGCTGAGCCCACCTTCCCCCAGAGATTAAGAGCAGCATTCAATAAGACCATAAGTCAATGAGCCGCCCCTGGGGGAGACCACCCAGCGCGGCCACAGGGACTCGCGGGGTCTGAGATTGTGTGGATTGCCCTGCCAAAGTGGGAGTGGGGTCTGCTGTGGGATGTGGTAGATGCATGGATAAGCAGACAGTCCCTGGAGACATTTGGGTGGGACAGACTTGCAGCCCGTTGGTCGCAGCACCATTATAGAGTCCCCAGGGATAGCCAAAGGACATGCAGTTGTGGTACCCAGGGAAAAATTGGACCAAACCAGCTCTCTCTGTGGAAAACATGGAGTTCCATGTTTGCACAGAATCAGGTCAAAGCAACATCTGCCGCTTCTGTAGGCAAAGAAAGACACAAGCCCAAGGCCCCCTGCTGGTGACACCTGCCATAGGTGTAGACAGAGAGAGATATAAGGACAGCCAAAGTGGAGACTGCAGAGACCCATACTTGAAGTGAGGGGGGCAATAGTGGCACTGATCGCCTACACAGGTAGTGAGAAGCACCAGGCAAGTGTCCCAATCACTGAAGGAGACCAAGAATTGGGCCTACAAATGGACATTATACCAAGGAAGTGAGAATAACCATTCAGTAAAGGCTATTCACCTTAAGGCTTACCTGCTATCAACTATCTACCTCCAGAATAAGAAACCATAAAGGGAGAGAGATTAGACATAGGAAACCTACAGAGTGAGAAAGAGAGAGCTACCAAAAGCAACAAAGGTATAAACATAAGAAACCTGAAATCATGAAAAGGAAGAATAGCAAAGAAACAATGAGCTTCCACAACCCCACAACAACAGAAACCGCCAACACAGAAGTAGAAAGATTGCCAGAAGGACAATTCAGAACTTTAATAGCAGAACTGACACAGGATTTCCAAAAAGAATTCAGAGAGAGCCTGAAAGCAATGAAGGGTCAAATAAACAAAGAATCTGACACCCTGAACAGGAATCAAAAAGAAGCTCTGAAGGAAGTGAAGGATGCAATAATTGAAATGAAGACATCAATACAGCTCAGAGGTAGAAAGCTCCTGGATTCAATCCCTGGTACTGCAAAAAAAAAAAAAAAAAAAAAAAAAAAAAAAA
>PVJS01013114.1:0-42628 GCA_004027185.1 Glis glis | reverse complement strand
AAAAAATAGGGCCGGGGGTGTAGCGCGGAGGTAGAATGTCCCTGGGTTCAATCCCCAGTACCGCCAAAAAAAAAAAAAAAAAGAAAGGAGTGGCAATGTGTGAGGCCCATGTCTGCTATTCCAGTGTTATAAAATTATAAAATTACCTTTGTTTTATTTCAAGACACCAATTTGTAGATATCTTTAGTTTGTCAATGGAGGATTCCAGTTAGGCCACATGGGATGTGAGGGTGAAACTCCCTGATTACTGATTTTAAGACAGGACCTGGAGGTAGAGCAAGTGCTCAGATCAAAATCCTTGGCAGCCTATCTTGGAAAACTTACCTGTGCCTTACTGGGTGTGGCCTAGAGTGCTGTTATTCTCATACTGACTTTCAGGGGTTTGGTTCGTGTTAAGCTGTGTTGCTGCTACTGCTCTCTCTTTTCTGCCTTACTCGTCATTTCCAGCCACCCTTGGAGCGTTGACAGACACCTGCCAGGCCGACCTCCCCATTCTCCAGTCAAGAGCAGAGCTCAAGATACAGCCAGTAACTAATGGACCATTTTATCTGCTTCAACTAGCTACTAAGTAAAGTCTTGGATCACATCTGCCTGTGATAAGCAGAGCACATCAGTCGAAACATTCCAATAGAATGTTTTTCGAGTTCGTCTTTCTCTTTTGATAAGCTCTTTGTACTGACCATTTTCCTCAGTTAGGGCTTATGTTCTACAACCGATTTGGCTCACTGGCATATTGGCATAAACACAGGAGAGACACAAGTTGTATTCAGCAGGAGCTGAAATGAGTTCAACTTTATTCAATCAATGGACTAGAAAGGTGGCAATCAAAGCAAGTCAGAGGACAATGTCACTTACACACTTTCTTATGTTTAGACATAATTGAATGAAAATTGGTGGCATTAAATTAAATTAAAACTCCCAACATTTTAATATCAATTCAGACACACCAGAGATGTGACAGTTTCCTTTACCCATCATCATTAGGAATGTATTATCTGTCCCAGTTTATTTTTATCTTGTATGTGATGATACACATGTTATGAACTGCCCTTTGTGTAGAAAACAACACAAATATTATTATGTATGACTTATAAGACAGGTGCCATAAATGTTTTTAAATATTGTGATAAAATTTTGATGAGCTACCCCCTTCAACCATCCATTCTCCCATGACCACTGGGGACCACTGAGGACAGCTTAAGCCACTGAGAGACACTGTCTGTGTTCTGAAAGGACTCAGATGTCTAGCTTATTCCAATTATAGGCATGACCTTGTCCTTAGTCCTATAAAAAAACAGCTGAGTTAACTGGGTTAGAGATAATGAAGTAAGTGTTAACACATTTTTTTTTACTTGCTTTTCCAGAGGTGACTTTTTTCAGTAAATGAAAAATTCTACTTTTAAAATAAATACTATATCATTCTGTGGAGATACCATATGCTTGTCTGATAAGAGTAATAAATAAATAAATAAATAAATAAATAAAATTTTAAATCTAACTGTAAAGAAATATAAATACAAAATTGTCACATATTTACAAGCCAAGTATGGCTCTAAATTGGGTTAATCTTACCCCAAATTACAAGAAATGAGTCACTTACTCATCTACTTTGCCTGTTCGGGTGGGCAGATGAACTTTATAATAAGTAGGCACTAGTAAGGTTTTTTTTCAATTTTTATCATCTTGCTATGCACTAATTTACCTATTACCTAAGGCAACATTATTTTACATAAAATTATTTATATATGCAATTTATACTCAAATTTGAGTTGTTTTTAACCATGTTTTTTCATATGTTCTAGTTTTTTGCACATGATTTGAGGTCTGCCTATAATACATATGCAAATATGTAATAGTCTTTTCTTTCTTTTTTTTTTTTTGCGGTACCGGGGATTGAACCCAGGGGTGTTCTACCTCCGCGCTACACCCCCGGCCCTATTTTTTATGCTTTATTTTGAAACCGGGTCTCACGAAGTTGTGGAGGGCCTCACTAAGGAGAGAGAGAGAGAGAGAGAGAGAGAGAGCTGAGGCTGGCCACGAACCCGGATCCTCTGGTCTCCGCCTCCCAAAGTACTGGGATTACAAGCGTGCGCCACCACGCCCGGCTTGTAATAGTCTTTTCTGTTCACCTAAAAGCTAAAGTTACATCCTTTCCTCAGTTTTCTAAGAAGGCATAATTGTTGTACTATTCGATTTTTAAAATAAACTGTCCAGTACATTATGTGACTCACATAAGCATACCAGATGGATCTAAAACACACTGTTCAGCCTTCCGAACACACATATTGATAACATTATCTGCCAGCATTTCTTTCATATCATTTGCAAATACCCTATATTGATTCACCTGTTACATGTTTCATGGAGTTTGGAAGTGTGTCTTTTAATTTTCTTACTTTTGGGAAGCCATTTTAATTCATCCCTATTATCGCCAAGTATTGAAATAAATGGCTTGACGACTGCCAAGAAGACAAACACGTCTTTACTTTAATGTACAAAGAATTCAAAGCTTATATAAAGGAGGAAAATTTTCCATAGATAATTTGAAGGTGTTTCTGGCCAGTAATGCCTTTGGCTTTAAGACAAAGTAGAATCTGAATATTTTCCACTTGGTTTATTTCTGTCAGTGATCCAAAAATGATCATAGAAGCAGTTCCATTTTCCCTCACCAAAAAGTTGCTTCTTATATTTTCCCTGAACCTGGGTACTTTGACAAATTTAACTATACTTAAAGAGGACAACTTCAAAATGATACTAATATCTATAACCCTGGTTTGAGAGCTGGTGAGAGGGATAGAGGAAGTAGCAACCAGAATTTTGAAATTAACAATTTAAACCTTGTCCAAGATAAATCATTTGTTAGTGTTTCCCAAGGTACAGTACAGATTTGGCAATGAGCTGTCAGAGTGAATGCGAAAGGCAAGCTTTGCACTTGGGGGCTCGAGTCATGTGCTTGGTGGTCCCCATTCACTCATCAAAACGGACACGCATCCGCTGAACTGTCTCCTGCTCTGTGCGTACAGACTGAAGTTGAGCATTAAACAGCAAGGTGACCACCCTGAGACCTGAACCAGAATTTCCTGTGATCAGGGCTAAATGTGTAAATTCCTGAGATGCACCCCAATGTACTGAATCAGAAACTTTGTGGGTAGAAACTGAGTATCTTCCCTGTAACTATCAATTCCAGGTGGTTCTTGCCGATACCGGATTTTGAGAACCACAATCTAATCAGATGCCTCCAACCTGCCTGTGGCAGTTCCTGGGACCTGAACTGCCCTGCCTCTGATCACTCTCTTGATCACGTTCCCCTTTGTTTTCAGCTTTCCACTACCGGTGCCAGGACTGGGCCAGTACTCTCCTCTTTATGCCCCTAGTAGTGTTTATTTTGGTCTTGCTAAAGATAAATCTGAAAAATGAGAATTTGGAACTCATCGTAGATTTTGAAAGAAGCCAGCAGTCTGGCTTGGTGCATATAGGGATCCCATTCAACTCTTCATAGTATTTGAATATATATTATAGATTTTTACCCTCTTATTTATCCTATGAAATACCCCTGGGTGGGCATTTCCACTGTGATTTGAAAGATGAGTTAAACTAGGGGAGGGGGTACAGAGGCTTGCTCATTAACCCAGATTATGTGCTGGGCCTTTAATGAACATCTTGAGTACCAGGAAGTATGGATTATCTCGATATCCCTAATGCCTCGCACATGGCCTGGCCTTTAACAACTGCTTGGATAACTGAATGTACTGTGTCTCTCTTCGGGCAGACCCAACCCTCCAGGGGAAGGACAGAAAGAGCTGTCAGAGCAGGGATGCCTAGGATGATCTGAATCCTTACACAGGGGACCAGGAGAGTAGGATCCACCTTTCTCAACTCTGGGTTCCTGATTCCTAGGGTTTTTCTCTAAGAAAACATGTTAGCAAATAGACCAGGTGAGGCAGTGTGGCCAGGAAAGCACATCATTTGTTATTTTCATTAACTGCAACTTGAGCTGCTGTGATCGCCTAAGAATGCATACTCTCAAGTTAGCCCTTCTATACACAAATTCTCTTATCAGTTAGAATATCATTTTTGTTTGTGATGTAAATCCCTCCCAGGCCTCTTTAGACTTTGAAGCACTCCATCTATTACTATTTCCTTCTTCTCCTCCATCTCTTATCACCGTTTCCTTCATTTGTACGTGACTATCCCTGTTCTAAGTGTGCCACCATAAGTTGAGGTCCTGTAGCTAAGGCAGCCATCAGTGCCCTTGAACGCAAGCTTCTCTGGATGCTCGGTGCGGAATCTTCTTTGGGAGATTCCTGCTGCTGTCCCTCTGTGGTTAACGATCAACCAGTCCACAGTCTTTCTGCTTTCTCACCTTGTTGCGTTTTTCCAACCAAATCTGGCTCCTTTTTCAAGACGCGAGTGACTGCACAAGTTCTCCACACTTTCCTTCTGATGCCTGCCTTTATCCTGTATCCAGACCCTAGCTCTGGTTAGCGCATCTACTCAACAGTGACAAGAGTGAGAGGCTTGGGTTTTCTTTCTAATGAAATCATCAGAACTTAAATTTGTAACCCCCCCTCCCGGCTTGTCATTCATGCTCTCCTCCACCAAGATAACTTTGTCTTCTCTGCCAAAAATTGCACTCATCTTGTCCACAAAGCCCCCAAATGTTCAGATTTTTACTGTGAGAGAAAGAATGGTGGTCTAGCATTCAGAACATCTGAGCTCCTGACACAACACAGAATGTTACCTTAGACAAATCATTGCCTTTTTGGGGGCTTCAAGACCCTTATAAAACAAGGAATTAGAATATAGTAGTTTTAGATATACTTTCAAGACTCTTATTTCTCTAATCTCAACAAACTAGCAGAAGACATAGGGCTGTAGTAAAATGCTTTCCTGGTGTGTGCAAGGCCCTGGGTTCAATTTTCAGCACCGCAAAAAGTTAGTTAATTAAGAAGTTTAAAAAATAAAATGATGCATATTTAATGTTCTAAATTCTGCTAACTCTGTAATAAGTAAATTGCCCTTGTTGTGGAAAGGTTAAAATTTTGTTAAAGTGTGTTGACTATTTACTAAGTATTAGACACTGGGCTAAATGTTTTATATATTAATATGCATGTGTATTTATTTTTAATTTAACCTTTACAGTGATTCCATGAATCAGATTCAATAGTTAATTCCCTTGTAGCATGCTGAACACTGATGAACACATTTACAAAACCCCATATGGGTAACTAGAACAAGTAGTCCAGTAATTACCAGTAAAGATTCAGAATATTGAAAACATGATGAAGTAATTTAACCAAATAGAATGATCTAGACGAATTACTTAAGAACCTCAGAAAATGAATTATTTACAGAAACACCTGGAATATTTAAAAAATTGACCACATACACCATAAAAATTTCAAAACATTGAAATTATACATACCTCTTTTGTGATGAAAATAAAATTAAGATAGAAAGTAAAACAAAACTTCAAAACTGTCATATATTGAAAATTTAAAAGTGCCCTTCTAAGTAACCTATGGAATGAATCATAATAAAATATGAAAAAAACCTATATATCAAAACTGAAGGTGTATAGCTAAAATGGTACTTAGAGGGATATGTACAGCTTTAAATGTTTATATTAAAAGAGAAGAAAGAAGCCAAGTTCCAGGGCGCACACCTGTAATCTCAGTATTTGGGAGGTTGAGACAGGAGGATTGCAGGTTTGAGGTCAATGCATGATGATTCAGTGAGACCCTGTTTCAAAATAAAAAATAAAATAGGGCTGGGGGAGGGTTTAGCTCAGTGGTATAATGCCCCTGGGATCAATCCCCAGTAACACACACACACACACACACACACACACATACACACACACACGATTGAGATTGGCATTCATCTTCAGAAGTTAAGAAGAAAAAAAATTAATCCCAAGAAGGTATAAAGAAAAAATAATAAAGTGAAATAGAACAGCAAACTTAAAAAAGATCATCAAAAGCCAAGTGTAGTGGCACATAACTGTATTTGAATCTGAGACAGGAAGATCGCAGGTTCAAAGCCAGCCTCAGCAACTTAGTGAGACCCTCAACAAATTACTTGTTTCAAAGTAAAAAATAAAAAAGGCTGGGGATGAGCTTGGAGATAGAATGCCCCCAGGTTCAATACCCAGGACCTCCCCCCCCAAATTATCACAAATAGAAATTGGTTTTTGAACAGACTAATAAAATTGATAGAGGAAAAATATAGAAAGCCTACAATATCAAAAATAAAAAGTTACCTAATTATAGAGGCTTAAAAATTTCAAAACAAACATAGCTGGGCATGGTGGTACCTGCCTGTAATCCCAGTACTTGGGGGGGGGCTGAGATAAGAGGATTGCAGGTTCACGTCCAGCTTTAACAAGTTAGTGAGACCCTGTTTCAAAATAAAAAGGCTGGGGGTGCAGCTCAGAGGTAGAATGCCCCTGGGTTCAATCCCCAGTACCAAAACAGAACAAACAAACAAAAAATAGTAAGGACACTATGCAGAACTTTATGGCATAATTTTTTAAAATTTAGACCAAATGGACAAATTAATATATGATTTACCAAATGGACAACCTACCACAATGACTTATGTACAAAAACCTTTCTTCAACCTAAACACACAAAGCAAGCTCCCCACCCAGTGAGTTCTTGTAAGTATTTAAGGGACAAATAAGACCAAGTTTATACTAACTTCTGCAGAAAAGCAAAAGAGAGGGAGTGGTCAGAAGTCTACTTGGTGAGACTGCCAAGATCTGTCAAGGATTGTGTGAGAAAGGAAGTTACAGGCCAAACGCCATCAGATACACAGGTGCCAAATTCTAAACCAAATACAAGCCAACAAATCCAGCATTGTATTCAACATACAATAAATTACCACAGAGTGGGTTTATACAAAGTATGAAAGATCAGTCACCATTAGAAAACTGGCCAATGTACATTGTAATATTCAATTTGTAAGAAATTCAGTAAGATTAAATACATTTATTTCAATGGACGTGAGAAAATATTTGACAAAATTTGACAGGTACTAATGATGAAAAATTCTTAGCTAGCTAGAAATAAAAGATAAATTCTTTACACTGATCAATGAGATCTATAAAAAGGTCCAGCAAATATCCTACTTAATGTTGGGATAGCAAAATCTTTTCCCTTGGGATTGGGAATAATACAGGCATCACCTCTTGTATTCAGCCTTTTACTGGAGTCTCTGACCATCATAGAACAGTAAATAAGTAAGTAAATAAACAGAAGATGGAAAGATTTCTAGGGAAGACAAGTTGTCATCATTGGGAGGTGGCACCCTTGTGTATGCAAGAGCCAACAGATCAACTATTAGAATTAATAGAAGAAGGTGGTGAGTTTTCTGAATTTAAAAATCAATAATTAGCCAGGCATGGTGGCATATGCCTGTAATCCCAGTACTTGGGAGGCTGAGATAGGAGGATTACAGGTTTGAAGCTAGCGTGTGGTAATTTAGCGAGACCGTGTTTCAAAATAAAAAATAAAATAGGGCTGGGGGATGTAGCTCAGTGATAGAACACCCTTGGGTTCAATCCCCAGTATCCCCCAATCAATGATTAACATTAAGAGATCTATTTCATTTCCATATACTAACAACAAACACTTAGAAAAAAAATTTTAAAGACAAAATTCCATTTGCTGTGATGTAAAGTATCTTGGAATAAATTTAACTAAGATGTACAATACCTTTCTAAACTTATGACAAATTTAAAAACAAGAGACCTAAATAAATGCAGAAATGCTCTATGGGCATGGAATGGAAAATTGACATATTATAAGGAGTTAATTCTCCCCAAGAGGACCTATGAAGTCAGTTCCAACCAAGACCCCAACAGGCTTTTTGTCTTTTAAAACCTGTTATTTGGATTGACAAAGTCACACAGAAATTCAAAGGGCCAAGACTAGCTAAAACATTATTTAATAAAAGAATAAAATGGAGAGACTTGCTGTTCCAGACCCCAAGCCTTATGAAGCAGTAGCATTTAAACAAAGGACTGGGTGCTAGTTGAATGTTCCAGTGAAAGAGAATAAATCATTAAAAACAGGCCCACATATATGTGGATATTTGATTTATAAAACTGCCCTGGAAAAGCCAGACTTTGGAAATCCAGGAAATCACACACCATGCATAAAAATAAAAATGGATGAAAGGCCTAAATATAAAAGCAAAACTGTAAAGTTTTCAAAGATAGCAGAAGAGAAAAACTTCATCAGCTCAAGCCAGAGAACTGGAGATCACCACAGATTATTAACTGGAAACGAAAAAATTGATAAATTGGAGTACAATAAAATAACTTCCATTCATTGAGAGCTACAGATTTTTAAAAAAGTCACAAAGAAGTCTACAAAGATATTTCCTGCATCTATAACTGACAAAGAGGAAATAAAGACAAAACAAATAAGAAATAGTAGAGACTGCATAGATCTTTGGGACACCATTACAAGATCAAGTGTCTAGTTCATCAACATACTTACCAGGAAGAAATAAAGGCTAATGCATAGAAAACCTAGTCAATGAAATAATAGCAGAAAAGTTCCCTTATCTTGGGAAAAACATGGACTTCCAAGTACAGGAGGACCTGTACCCCAAATAGATACTACCAAAAAGATCCTCACCACGACATATTATAGTCAAATTGTCAAAAGTACAGAATGAAGAGCAGGCCACACTAGGAAAACCCCATTAGACTAATAGATTTCTCAGCAGAAATTCTATAGGCCATGGAATGAGTGTATTTCAAGTCCTGAAGGAAACAAAAAAAAGCCGGGCGTGGTGGTGCACACTTGTAATCCCAGTACTTGGGAGGCTGAGACCGGAGGATCTTGGTTCGTGGCCAGCCTCAGCTGCTTAGTGAGGCCCTCCGCAACTTAGTGAGACCCTGTTTCAAAATCAAGAATAAAAAATAGGGCTGGGGGTGTAGCCTGGAGGTAGAATGCCCCTGGGTTCCATTTCCAGTACCGCAAAAAAAAAAAAAAAGGCAACCAAGATTACTATACCCAGCAAGGACAGTCTTCAGAATTGAAAGTGAAATAAAGACCCTTCTAGATAAACTGACAAAGAACAGTGTCCTGAAAATCCCTTAAACAGTTGTGTCATAAAAGGGGAAAACATAATAACAGATAAATCTCCTAAAAGCGGTCAACCTCAGTAGTTATCTGGGAAATGTTAATTAAATCTATGAGATATAACCATGTTTACCAGGTGGGAAAATTTAAAAATATGATCCATACTAGGTATGGACTAGGATTTTGAATAGAAGACATGCTCCTTCGATGTTAAAAATGCAAATTTATTCAGCTGGGTATGGTGGTGCACACCTGTCATCCCAGTACTTGGGAGGCTGAGACAGGAGGATCACAAGTTCAAGACCAGCCTCAGCAACTTAGTGAGACCTTCAGAAATTTAGCAAGACCCTATTTCAAAACAAAAAATAAAAAGGGCTGGGGGTGTAGCTTGGAGGTAGAATGGACTCAATCCCCAGTACCACAAAGAGAGAGAGAGAGAGCGCAAATTTGTACAGTTCCTTTGGATAGCAAATTGCTGATGCTTCGCGAAGTTGCTCATACTTATTCTCTACAACCCTGACGTCTGCTCCTACTTCTGGATTCTGGAAACTCCTGCATACATGTAGACAAGTTCAAGGATGTTTGCAGTAGAATCATTCCAATTAGCTAAAACTGGAGTCAAGTCAAATTCTATTAATAGTAGAATGGATTAAACATTTGGATCTATTCACTAAATGGGACACGATCTAGCAGTGAAAATGACCAAGCTATGGCTAGAGACAACGATGTAAACTTGTGGCAAATGTTAAAGAAAAGTGAGGCAGATTGGGAGAGAATTCAGGACGGTCTACCTTTAGTGGGAAGGAGAGGAAGTGATTGTGATGCGGCTTTTGCGTGGCTTCTACGATCACCCACTGTCCAGTTCTTACATTGAGTGATGGTTAAACAAAGTATCAGATTATTCTAGAAGAATAATCTGAATTCTAGAAGTGATGGTTAAACAACTATCAGATTATTCTAGAAGAATTTGTGGCTGAGGAGCTTGATATTTTATGAAAAAGTAAAATGAAAGGAAAATATGCAAATACTCTATATTATTTTTTACTGAATAAAAGTGGCAGTAGTTAAAATGTTTTGTTTTAAGCTCTTGCATTTTAAACTGGCTAATTGGTTATTGTGCTTCAGATAATTAATTTTTATTTCCCTCAGTTTACTTGCTAGAAACTTGTAAGGTACTCTCTGCAATTGCAATTCAATGCATATAATTTAGTTTTATTTGGGAAAATCTAATTTTCATCCTTAGAGATGAGGTTTCTCTTTTCTTCCAGACACTACTCCTCTCTTTCTCTTTCTTTCTTTCTTTCTTTCTTTCTTTCTTTCTTTCTTTCTTTCTTTCTTTCTTTCTTCCTCCCTCTCTCTCTTTGTACTGGGGATTGAATTCAGGGGCATTCTACCTCTAAGCTACACTCCCAGCCCCCTCTATTTTATTTTTTATTTTGAAACAGGGTCTCAATAAATTTTGGAGGGCCTCACTAAATTGCTGAGGCTGGCCACAAACCTGCGACTCTCCCATCTCAGCCTCCCAAGTACTGGGATTACAAGTGTGTGTCACCAACCCTGGCTCTCTCCCTCCCTCCCTTCCTTCCTTTCTTTTTCTTCTTTTTTTTTTTTCATAACTGCTTCTCAGACCAAAAGCTCAATGCCTTTCACTTGGAGCGCGTGACTCTGGCAGCCGAGACTCGAGCTGCTGAGACACAGGGTGAGCACATGACATCGTCTCCCGTCATGCGACTCTGACAAACACTTCTGAAGCCTCAGTTCATTTTTCTTCAGCTTCATTTTCCTTCTGAAATATCACTGGGGAGAAAAAAAAAAGACGTAAAACATCTGATCTCGTTCTTCACCTCCTTTTCTATTCCCAGCCACCTGTTCTCTTTTTCTAATTAACCCCAACACAGTAAAAAAGAGCCAAGATTCTCATGGTTAGAGGGAAAAAAAAAGGTACAATAAAAGAAAAGTCACATACATGAGAATTTTGCCTAAGGGAAACTCGTGCTTGGGGCAGGATTTTTGTATTTCTTTGTCCAATTGTAGATGAAGCAATGGTGTCTTGTCTTCTGATTTCTTCACTTCAAAAATTAACCAGATGTTTTCACCTGTATTATGTGATTTAACTATGAGAACCCCCCTGCCTGTTCGAGTGAACTCAGAAAGGCCCAGAGCTGGGATTCCGAGTCAACACCTGTAGGACCAGGGCTTTCCCAGCGCAGGCAGCTGGCCATAGGACCTCCGAGGCTGGCAGGCCCGGACTCATTGGACACCCGCATGGGCATGGTTCGGGTGGGGGTTTGTAACCGTGTGGAAAGTCTTTTCATGCCGAGCCTTTGGCCAATAGGAACAGAGTCTCCGGGAAGGACACTGGATCCACCTAGAGGGATCGAGTGGGTTCTCACGCCTCCTTGACCTGCAAAGTACTTGAAACCAAATGGAAGGGTCTGGAAGGATACTTAGGTCCCTAGAGGGGCTGACAGAGATGCTGAGGGAGGAGGAGAATGGAGAAGACAAGAAATAGGAACTTGGTGTAAAATCTCAAAATTGGTAACTGTTCCTCGATGTGTAGCCTGGAAATGGGAGCATCCTTCTCCACGGTCTCGCCCCAGCGTGCTTTCCCACTGGCTTTCGCACAGAGGGCTGAGCCGGTACCCAAAGAGCATCTCCTCTGCTCTTTAACACACAGAGGCCAAGAGCCGAAACTGCATGGGTGTCCAGAGAACAGCCTGGGACACAGAAACCCGCCGCGACCGTCATCTACTGAGCCATACTTATCGTCCACTGGGGACATTCGCTCCTGGAGACAGTGGCCAGCAAGGCCGGGAGGGGTTGCTCCCTGGGGACTGGATTCCCTAGTGCCGAGAGATGGCCAACACACACAGGACACTGCAGCCCCAAGAGGGTGTGACATGACTGTGCTCATTTTATAGACGAGGAAACTGGCTTGCCTAAGGTCTCACTGTAGGTGGTCACAGCTATTCATACATCCAGGTTCAGGTCTTCATTATGATAAACTGAACCCAAAGCCACAGAAAAGTCCACGTCAGCTGAGGGCGAGAAGGGTGGAGGGGACGGGGTTGGGTAGGAGATGGTCCCTGATGGCCGGGACGAGAGGTTGTGCTTGCGTTCCACGTGCAGGGGCATTTTGAGCAGGTGACATATTGGATTTACTTAATATTCTTTCTTTTTTTGGTACTGGGTGTTGAACCCAGGGGCATTCTACCTCTGAGTTACACCTCTAGCCCTTTTTCCTTTTGAAACAGGGTCTTGCTAAGTTACCGAGGCTGGCCTTGAATCTCTGATCCTTCTGTCTCAGACTCCCAAGTTCTGGGATTACAGGCCTGTGACCCCACAAATGGCTGGAGTTATATTATTTTATTTATTTATTTATTTATTTTGCACTACTGGGGATTGAACCCAGGGGCATTCTACCTCCGAGCTATACCCCCAGCCCTATTTTTTATTCTTTATTTTGAAACAGGGTCTCACTAAGTTGTGGAGGGCCTCTCTAAGTAGCTGAGTCTGGCAGCGAACCCAGATCCTCCGCTCTCAGCCTCCCAAGGATCCGAACCTGGATCCTCTGGCCTCAGCCTCCCGGTCTCACTCCCAATACTTGGGCGTGCGCCACCATGCCCGGCTTACATTTTAAAAAGATTACACTGGCTGCTATTAGAGACCAGGGAACAAGCAGAAGAGGTTGTAATAACAAGAACATGATTAGTACGGGGGGGGGGGGAGACAGGAAGTGAGTGGGGAGGGGTGCGTTCATGTGTTTTCCATTTTGTGCAGAGAGAAGGAAGTCGCTGTGTGCTCCGTTGCTAGTGCTGGCTTCCTGCTTTCCTGCCTCATCCTGAAGCCAGCCAACAGTGGTCAGGCATCCCGCCGAGGGTCTGGAACATGCACTTCTTGTCCCAGCTCCGGGACTTAACCAGAGCAGACCCCAAGCCGGCGACTCCAAACAATATTTTGTGCCTCTATTTTTCCACCAGATGGCTTCACTGCTGAATATTACCGAAGCTTTAAAGAACCAACGCCAATTCTTCTCAAACTAATCCAAAGAATCAAAAGGGAGGGAACCCTTCCAAACTCATGCTGTGAGGCCAGCATTATTACCCTGTTGCCAAAACCAAACAAAAAAGACCTGTACTATTCCCCAGGAACATAGATACAAAAATCCTCAACAAAATACTAGCAAAGTGAATTCAACAGCACATCAAAAAGACTATTCTTCATGATCAAGTAGGTCTCATTACCAAAAAAAAGGCTGTTTCAACATATAAATAAATAAACATATAAATAAATAAACATATAAATAAGTAAACATATAAATAAACAAATAAATCAATAAACATAACCTATCACATCAACAGAATGAAGGATAAAAGTCATATGATCATCCTAGTAGATGCAAAAAGAGCATTTGATAAAATTCAGCATTCTTTCATGTAAAAAGAACACGTTAGGTATAGAAGGACAGTACCTCAACATAATAAGGGCTATATATGACAAACCCCAGCCAATATCGTACTGAATGGGGAGGAGCTGAAAGCATCTTCTCTAGAATCAGGAACACATCAAGGGTGTCTGATCTCACCATTCTTATTCAATATAGCACTAAAAGTTTTATCAAGAGCAATTAGGAAAGAGAAAGAAAATAAAGAGGAGAGAATTGACCCTTTCCTTCTGCTTCTTAAAATAGTTAATGGTACTTAAAAACTGAGAAATCTTAGGGGTTGGGGTCACATTGTTCTTGAAGGTAAAACCCTCATCCTGCCTTGTGCAACCTGGCAGAGTTGGAAATTTAACGAATGTTATACCGGTCACTATTTAGGGGGGGCCAGAAACCAAGGCCAGCTGGTGAAAAACTGCCCTTCCCGTCCCACCATGCAGACCCCACCCCCATTATGGCTTTGCAGATTCATCCTTACAAATTACTTTACAACGTATGTCTTTAAAAACGTTTTATTGCTGCGTCTAATGCTGCCAGCCTGGTAGGGAAGCGAAGATACTCTGGGGCCGTGGAGCTGTTCAATGGGACAGGAATGCCATGTTGTACGGTGAACGTTGTGCAGTTACAATGCGCAGCCTCACACAACTCCTGCAATTTTTCAAATGCACGCAGAGCCTGTAGTGATTGGTCATACTTCAATTCATCTAAACGCGTTACTGAATGCACAGGCTTTTTTTGTCCTCGTGTCACTAGGGGTATGTGAAGTATTTTGACTTTACAAAGGGATCTCAAAGTGTTGAAGCTGGCTTCTTCAAGGAGGGGCTTGGAGGAGGGGAGAGGGCTTTGCTCGGTGATGGCCTCTGGCTAGCCTCCTCAGAGTCCTGCTGTGCGCTCCTTTCCTCCAGGGACTGAGAATGTTATCTGAGAGATTACGTCATTAAGTTCTAGAATTGCACTTTCTGATGACGTGCCATATTTGGAAATTTGATTCCTACGGTGTCAGAAAAGAGTGAATGTGGGGATTATGCAGTTTGTTTTAGGGAGAACAGTATGAGGGTACATTTTAAAAGAGCGTTCCTCTGTCCCCTTCCATTCTGGGGACGGAACCCATAGCCTCATTTTAGGGAGAACAGTGGGAGGGTTTCCTTTTCTTCTGCCCCTCTGCGTTGGGGACAAATCCAGGGCCTCGTGCATGTGAGGCAAGCACTCTACCACCCAGCCACACCTCCAGCACCCTAAGGGCTTCTTTAGCACTGATATTGGTCCCCTCCTTTCTTTCTTCCAGTGGTGGGTCACAGGAGAGAGCATGTGGCTAATTTTGCCTGGGACCTCAGAATCTCTTGTGAAATATTTAAGAGATCTGGTCATGTGGCCAAGTAATTTTTCATCCGAGTGAGGACAGGGGACCTCTAGACTGCATTTCCAGCAGCTTCAGAACTCTTGGAAGGATGAAACTATAAATGGACGAGCAAGAGTTTTTGTGGTTCCTAGTTAGAAAATACTGTAGTTGGAAAAGCTACTTTAAGTGTGTTTGATAAAATAAAAGCACACTCCTTTAAAGCGCGCGCGCGCACACACACACACACACACACACACACACACACATGCCTAGGGACCAATGCTGACAGCCCAGGCCATCGCGGTCCCCCGGGTCTGCAACTCCAGACGTGGCCACCAGGGGGCAGCAGAGGCTGCGGAAGCGGGAGGGCCCAGCTCCCGGCCGGGCGGCTGCACTGGGGCGGAGGTGCTGCGGGACTGGGTGCGAGGACCTGGGCCCTGCAAGGTGGGGGAGAGGGGAAGAAAGGTCGCGATCCAAGGGCTTCCAAGGTTCCAGGGGACGCATCATTCTGGAAGGTGAGCCGCGTGTAGAAGGCTCCGAGCGCGGCTCTGGCTGTCACAGAGGATGGCAGGGCCCTCTCCCAGCTGCCCGCTGTCCCTGGGTACGCAGAATGGACGTTTTATAGGGCTGGTGTAGAGAGCCACGCGGGCCTAGCTGCGGGACAGATCCTTGGTTTCCCCTTCCTCGGAACGGCCAGCCCTTTACAGAAATTCTAGGGCTGCTACTAACTGCAAAAAACAAGGTGACACACGCCCATAATCCTGGTGTTGAGAGGCTGAGAAGGGAGGATCTCAGGTTCCAGGCCAGGGTGTGGTAATTTAGAGAGACCCCGTTTCAAAATAAAATAGGGCTGGAGGTGTAGCTGGGAGGTAGAATACCCCTGGGTTCAATCCCCAGTACTGCAAAAAATAAAAACTACCTGGAATTAATTTTTTTATGAATAGTGTAAAGTATGGAGCTAGTTTTTTGGGAGGGTACTAGAGATTGAACCCAGGAACATTCTACCTTGGTGCCACACCACCAGCCCTTTAAAAATTTTTAATTATGAAATAAGGTCTTGCTAAATTGCTGAGGGCCTTGCTAAGTTGCTGAGGCTGGCTTCAAACCTGTGATCCTTTTGCCTCAGCCTCCCAAGGATTGGGATTACAAGTGCGAGCCCCCACACCAGCTGGAACTAAATTTTTATGCATAGTGTGAAGTGCTCAAAGTTATATCTGGCCCTGATGCATTGAGGGAAAATATGTTCCTTTCAGCACTGAATAGACAATGTCATGTTTTTCATAAATCAGATGACCACGTATTTGTTGGGTTGTTTTTGGACTCTATTTTATTGGTCAGTTTTTCTATTCTTAAATAAATCCCACACTTCTCTAGTACTATAGCTTTATAACTGGTATGGATAGTTGTTGAATTAGTTGTTCCTTTTCAAAATTACCTTTTCTATTCTTGGCCAAAATACTCAGATTTGATTCCTAGATTAAAACTGTCTTTTCCTCTTTTGGTGTCAGTGGCACTCTTCCTATGGCTTGCCAAAGGCATTGCAACACAGTAATACTGTGTAAATGAAATTATGTTCTAAGATAATATTAGTTAATAAACCACATTGTCTGCCCCGTCCTCCAAGGAAAGAAAAATCACTCCTGTTCTTGTCTAAATGCCATCTTTGGAGGCCTGCTACAAATCCTGCGTATTCCCACCTTCCTTATGTGACCCTCTTCGGTCTTCAGCTACACCGTGCGGCACAGATTGCAGGATACACGGCAGCTTCATTCTTGGAAAAGACAAATTTGTCTCAGGTCCCCCAGGACTGGCGCCATCTGGGCTGGCCTCCTTTCTCCAGCGTCACCCCGTGTCCCCCTCCCCTGGCGGGGACCAGCCACTCCGGCTGCTTGGCTCTGTGGCAGGCCCTGCACTTACACACCGTGGGGCCCTTGGTGCCTGGTACGCCCTGTCCTCCCGCGCCCATCCTCTTCTTTAGATGGGTCAACGCCTCGTGAATGCACAGGCCCTCTCTCTGGGCCTCTTTCCTTGACTCCCAGACTAGATCAGTTCTCTTCGTGTATCTGATGTAGGGCCCCTGCCACCATGCACGTCCCAGCTCAGAGTTAAAAATATGTTTGATTATTTAGTTAACATCGGACTCTTCCACTATTGATTGTAAACTCAAATCGGGTGGGGTCCTTGACTATTCTCCTCTATGTTTTTTTTGTTTTGTTTTGTTTCAGTACTGGGGATTGAAGCTGGGGCATTCTACCTCCAAGCTACACCCCCAGTCGTTTTTATTTTATTATTTTAAGTTTTGATACAGGGTCTCAATAGGCTGTTGAGGATCTCGCTAAATTGCTGAGGCTGGTCTTGAACCTGTGATTTTCCTTTCTTAGCTTCCCAAATACTGGAAGGCGTGAGCCACTGCATCCGGCTCTACATTTACCCAGCCTAGTGTTCGTCATATAGCAACTGCTGTATACTTCTTTTTATGAATGAATGCATGAATAAATAAAGCACTATGGTGCAGTGGCTTATGTTGCACGCTATAATATCATGCATATGAGATGCACCATAAACATTTTCCCAATTTATCTTGCCTTATTCTGTAGGAAATTTTAATTAAGAATTCCATATAGCTTATGAGAGTAGCTTGCCATGTTCTGAAATAATGTGCCTGGTTATTGTGGGCAGAACCAAAAGTGATTTTTTAATGCTCTGCACCTGATTTGGAAGGGGTGGTGGTAGCAAATCAAATATGATTTAGAAAGCCAGGCGCGGTGGTGCATGCCTGTAATCCCAGCCACTTAGGAGGCTGAGACAGAAGGATCACAGGTTCGAGGCCAGCATTCAGTAATTTAGTGAGTCCCTGTCTAAAAATAAAAATAAAAGGGGTGGGGGTTTAACTCAGAAGTAGAATGCCCCTGGGTTCAATCCCCAGTATCACAAAATAAAATAAAATAAAATTAAGCGCATATGACTTAGAAGCGCCTTAACCCTGCTGAGACTGTATTGCTGTCTGCATCTCAAGTGTATTGTTGAGACCTTAACATGGCATTTCAGATCTGGCTGTGGTGCGAGGGGTAGCAGCACAGCCTGGTGGAGTTAGGGGCTGGAAACCCGGGCTGGAAATTCAATGTTTTCAGTTCCAAAGCAGGGCAGCCAGAAGGCTTCATGAACCATTGGCACAGAGTGGTCCTTCCTGGAAAATTCCTGTGGTTACAGAACAGGGGAAAAGACTGTCACTCCATTATTAAAGAAACCAGAATTAGTTCTTCCTCTCTGGTTCAAACGCTGGTCACTGATGAATGATAATACTGTCTTTACAGTCACAAGTGATCGGGAGGGCAGATACAGAACCTGCCCCATGGTGACCATCAGCAGCGCTGTGTACTGGAGCGTGTGTGCAGTACCTGTGGGGGGCGCCCTCCTGGCCTGCTGGGGACTTCTGTGATTGGCATATTCAGTGGTCCAGTGGGGAGTGATGAGAGAGGGGGTGCTGCTAATGCCATTAATGCTGCCCTATCTGTGCGATCTAGGGGAAACTGCTTCAAAATGGGAGCTCTGACCTTTCCCAAAAGGCACTTCGGTGGAATGTAATGGGGTTAATGTGATAGAGGCAAATGCCACTTGAGTTCTTGGGGTGGAGGGACTGATATAAATTTGTATCAAGAGGATCTTCCTAGCTGGGTGTCATGGTGCACTGCTGTAATCCCAGTACTTGGCAGGCTGAGACAGGAGGATGGCCAGGTTCAAGGCTAGCCTCAACAACTAAGCGAGACCCTTAGTAACTAAGGGAGACCCTCAGCAACTAAGGGAGACCCTCAGCAACTTGGGAAGACCTTGTTTTCAAATAAAAACTAAAAAGTGCTGGGGGTGTAGCTCAGAGGTAGAATGCCCCTGGGTTCAATCTCCAGTACCAGGAAAAAAAAAAAAAAAAAAAGAAAGGATCTTCCCATAGTTGAAAGCACAATTTTAATGGCTATCCAGAAGGTATTAAGACCAATTATTAGCCATACTGTACTGGAGTTCCTAAGACACCTTCCATGGGACAGGTGAGAACGGGCTACAGAACAGGAAGCTCTGGGGGACTGTTGGGGATTGTAGGACCCCAGGTGGTCTGTGGAAGGCTGGACCCCCTCAGGGTAGACGGGGTGGCCGCCAGGAAGCAGGACTGTCTGGGTGCCCGGGGAGGGGGCGGTGGGTAACAACGCTAAGTGAAAAGACACTGCAGACAAATTTAAGTACGTTACATTCTTGACTTCAGTGTATTTATATTGGGCATTTATAGTTTAAAGCTAATTAAACCGATTTGTCATCTTTTGTAAAATATGAAAATGATGTAAATGCTAATTAGGCTCGAGGATGTCCACATTTAAAACCAGGCAGTAGTCCACCTCCACGTGCAGGCGACTCATTCCACTGAGGTAAGTGGATGGCGAGAGCCCAGGATGTCTGTGGCTGACTCTACTCCTGTTGGGCTGCGGTGCACCTCTTCATATGTTGAGGGCGGGTCCCCACCAGGACCCTCACAAGTTCCATGTCCTTTCAAGCAAAAGCTTGGAGCACCAGTTGCTGTTGTACTGGACAAAGACAAGCCTGTGAAGGCCTGCTCTGCCCAGGGCTTGCAAAGGTGCTGGGCCAGTGGCTCCTTTCTCCCGAGGATCTGTGTTCTCACCTGGGGATCTGACTGCTCTAGCCACAGCTGACTGGGCCCTGATGAACCACAGGTGTTCAATTAGCTGATCTAAGACAGTTGGCATGGGAGTGCAGCTGCCCAGGATGATGGCGGCCTGCAGGATCTCTCTGAGTTTCAGCTGAAGATCAGGCAAAGCTCAGCTTGTTGCAAACAGAGCCTCGCTGGGATGTCCTCTGGGACAGGGCAGCAGGTAAAATCACGAAGCACGAGCAGTCATGAGCAAGCAGAAACGAGACCAAGTAAATGCCAAGGAGTTGAGGACTAAGGCAGAGCAGGAGTGGTTGTTAGCTGGCAGCAGCAGATGGAGGGTGGAGAGGTTCCCAGGGCAGAGGGCATCCTAGATAATGTGATGACTGGAGTCATGTTGAATTCTGCCCATTTCTGAATTGTACAGTGAGGCTCGGCTAGGAAGTCAGCTGTGACACTCACGTCCCTGAGGTCACTGCCCTCCCTCCTGCATAGCTTAAGGTCTAGAAGAGAACGCCATGCTTTGCTTGCCATGAGCCTAGCACCTGAGCGTGCACTGGGGCTTGCGGGCCTGTGTGTTTGGCTTCTGTTGGCTGCTAAGTGCTATAGGTGCCTTTCCTCCTCGTCTCTTCCTCGGCGCCCACCCCACTTGCCATTCTCTTTGTCCCACACCCTCCAGTGCAGCTGGATGGGTATTTGTGACCTAGAATAAAGCGGTGACAAGGACAGAGAGGGGTAAACACACAATAAGGGTTGGTTGCATCGACCCCCAGGCACCCCAGGGTCCTCAGACACAGCCTGGCACATCCAGCCTTGGACCTCAAAATCCTTCTATATTCATAATGATTGGATGAGGACATGACAATTTAGCTCAAATATTAGGTCACAGCTAAACTTAGAATAGGATTTCTTTTTGCTCTATTATTAAAGGTTCAGTTTATTATTATGCCTAGACTCTTCCCTTCCTCCACCCAACGACAGAAAAATTGCTGTGCAATAGGGAGCTGAGAGTGAATGCATTGGAGATTGACAGATACTCTTTCCTGGCTCAAGCGGGGGTCTTCAGAGCTTTTTGTTTGTTTGTCCACATTCTCATGTTGTGTAAGTGATTGGGCCCCTGAGTGTCAGATTTGACCTGCTGCAACTATATGTCCTTCCCCCGCTTTGTTGGTACTGGGGATTGAACCCAGGGGCATTCTACCTCCAGCTACATCCCTAGCTCTATTTTATTTTGAAACAGAGTCTCACTAAGTTGCTCATAGTCTTGCTAAGTTGCTGAGGCTGACCTTGTACCTGTGATCCTCCTGTCTCAGCCTCCCAAGTACTGGGATTATAGGTGTGTGCCACCATATCTGGCTATGTCTTTCCTTCCCTTTTTTTTTTTTGCGGTACCAGGGGTTGAACGCAGGGGCGTTCTACCTCCGCGCTACGCCCCCGGCCCTATTTTTTTATACTTTATTTTGAAACCGGGTCTCACGAAGTTGCAGAGGGCCTCACTAAGGAGACAGAGAGAGAGAGAGAGAGAGAGAGAGAGAGAGAGCGAGAGCTGAGGCTGGCCACGAACCCGGATCCTCCGGTCTCCGCCTCCCAAAGTACTGGGATTACAAGCGTGCGCCACCACGCCCGGCCTCTTTCCTTCCCTTTTAATGTAGCTGTGGCCCTTGTATGGAGGTAATTAAAAATAAATCTAGAGCCAGGCATGGCGGTGCACGCTTGTAATCCCAGTACTTTGGAGGCAGAGACAGGAGGATCGCAGGTTCGTGGCCAGCCTCAGCTGCTTAGTGAGGCCCTCCGCAACTTAGTGAGACCCTGTTTCAAAATAAAGTATAAAAAATAGGGCTGGGGGTGTAGCTCGGAGGTAGAATGCCCCTGGGTTCAATCCCCAGTACTGCAAATAAATAAATAAATAAATCTATAATCCTTCCTTATTCTGGCCTTAGAACCTCCTTGAGTTTTAGTAGGCATGTGGTTGCCCAGCTTGTGACCGGTTCTAGGTCAAGAGGACAGCTTCTGGTGGATGGCTGCTCTGGGCTGGCGGCGCTGCTCTGGGCACGGAGCTGAGCTTGGCATGGCCTCAGGGGTGGTCTGCTCCTCTTCAGCACCACAGGGTTACAGTGTCAGGCACAGGGTTGGCTGCAGATGACATAAACCTGACTGGCGGTGTGTGCGCTAAACACAAGGGGTTGTTTCCATCGCATACGTGGTCCATAGCTGGGGCGGATGCTCAGTGCTGCCTTGAACCGGCGCTCTCTCCTTCCCCCCAGCAGCATCCACAATGGTGACATTCCTTTCCATACTTACTGGAAGGTGGATGAGCACCCCGAGGCACGGATGTCTGCATTCCACGCAGGAAGAGGGGGAAGTGCCAAAGGCCAGAGAGGGGTGTGTCTGTCCCTTTCTAGAAACTTTCCTGGGCATGGTGCCGCATAGTTGCAACCCCAGTGCTTGGGAGGCCGAGACAGGAGGATTACAGGTTTGAGGCCAGCCTCAGCCACTTACCAAGAACCTGTTTCAAAATAAAAAAAACAAATAGGGCAGGGGGTGTAGCTGGGAGGTAGAACCCCCCGGGGTTCAATCCCCAGTACCAAAAAAAAAAAAAAGAAGTTTTCCAAAGACCCTCATTGGCCAGGACCCTCTTGTAATCACCACTAGCGAGGGAAGATTCCGGGATGGTGTGAAAATGGATGTGGGCACATTGGAGTGAACACGATGGGGGTGTGTGGGGAACGCAGGAGGGAGGCCATGGATCCGTGCCTGTACTGTAGGGGCTCCTGGCGCTAACTGGGCCCCTGGGGCGCCTTCCAGGCTGCATTCTTCCTGCAACGCCTCTGCCCTCCCCCTCTCATCTTTGCACTCCTCTCCCTGTCTCTGGCTAGGTGAGAAGCCCGCAAGTGAGCCCGAGGAGGCGCGGCTGCAGAAGGCCAGCACGCAGATCGTGCAGAACGCCATCCTGCAGGCCGTGCAGCAGGTGTCGCGGGAGCGGCGGCCCAGCGGAGGCAGAAGCTGCGACAGCCGGGGCCGCTGCCAGCCCTGCGGCCGGGAGCTAGCCCAGAAGCTCGAGAAGAAGTAACTGCGGGCGCTTGTCCTACGCTCGGTTTCTAGCCTTGCTGTTAGTATAGGATGCGTCGCCAATAAGCAATCCAACGTGTCTGGAACACCCAGCAGTCGAGCAAATTCACACCAGCCCTGGGCCGGACAGGGCTGCTTTGAAGACGGGCATGAGAGGATTGTGTTCCTGTCAGCGCGGTGCCTCCGTGGTGGGGCGGGGCACAACACGACACTGTCCTTGCAAATGGGGTTCTGCAGCACTGTTGATTTTTAAAATTCTTTTTTTTTTAAAAAAACTTCTAAGTCTTGTTTATTTACTTCTGCCTTTTATGCATTCTTTCTGTGAACTCAACCAGCAGTCTTTTTTTTTTTTAATGAAATACTGAGAGCAGTTCTGTGTTCTTTATACATATTTTAAAAAGACGTGCTGGGAAGATGAAGAAATGGAGTCTTAGCCCCTTTCAGATACCTTCATGGAATGAGTTCAGGTCCAAGATCAAATCAGTCAAAGGCAAACATTCTAAGACTGAGCGCCTCAGGGTCTCACTAAAGCATGTGTTTCTGTTACTTTTAAAAAGAGAGGAATTTAGTCTTTTTAAGAACTCAATATTTTAATCCCAGCTCTCTGAATTGGTTCATAGTTGCTGTTTGCTTTCTGTGCAAAAATCCACTGGGAATATTATGGATTTCTTTTCCCATTTCAATATTAAATAAAATGAGTCGAGTCCGTATGCATGAGTTGTTGACTGCTCAACCTTTATCAGCCCAGTGGAGAAAACGAACTAGAACTGTAAGTCCCTACACTGCTGCTCAACCTGGACATACTTCCCCTTTGGCCTAAGGAGTGTAGCGTCCTTGGAAGGAACCTCAGGGCCTTATAAATCCTGTGCCATCATCAGGCTATGCATTTGCATTGGTACCTTATTTAGGAACTTCCCTTTTCCCATGCAAAAATTAGAATTATTTTTTGAGATTATATCACCCAGGTCAAGAATGAATAACACTTAAAATGGGTAAACCATTTTTTCAACTCTCCAACTCATGAAAATGCAGTGGGAAGCAGCAAGTGACCATATTGTAAAGCATCCATGGAGGGGTGTGTACGTGTGTGAACTGAGCCATCTCTGTTCAACAGAATGACTTCTCGCTCCACTCCTGTGCACTTAATGCACATCTTTCTGGAGTCTTTGAGAGTCTCATTTCCTGTGCTTCACAAAAGTTATTCAGCCGGTGCTATTGGGGACAGAGGAAGAATTTGACCTATGTTAAAAATCTTCAGGCTTCAGAGTGCCAATGTATTCATAATTTTTTTAAAAAAGCAACGTATTGGCATATAAGTGTGACTAATATTAAGATACATGTCTAAAATTCCAACATGTTACACTTTCCTGATGGATACCATGCCTAACAGTAGATGAAGGAAGCAAGTTTCTTATCAACTGTGTTAGACTGTTTCCCACCATGCACAGATGGAGTAAATTAATTCAGGGAGAGATTGGGTTTGAGGGAAGCAAAGTGTGTTGCAATTTAAATATTGTTTATCCATAAATATATTTAGTAGAACTCATGACAATTGAAGAATAAAACGAAACTGACCTAACATCATATAATTGATGTGATATAATTATATAACATAGATAGTGGAAATGACAGAATTCAGGGAAATTACTCAGGCATGCCCACAAATAAGAAGCAAGGCCAATGCTTGCAGTTTCAAGTTATCAGACACTCTGTCTACTAAGATATCTGAGTATAACCAGCCTTAGTTTTTGCTGTCACATGGTGGAAACACACAACCATGCTTTCTTTCCTCTCTGGTGTGTCTATACTAATAATCTGGGGATGTTTGGGGCTGTATTATTAACCTCTGTATCAAAATGCTATTTATAAATAAAATATATCCAGCTTTGAAATGTGTTGTCATTTTAAACAAAGTCTTCTACACCCTACTGTTTGGCTCATTTTATATGTGGGTCTTACCTGCAAACGAGACCACGAGACATTCTAAGGGGGCTTTGTCTTCTAACCTGTCGACGTCACGGCCAGGGGAAGTGCTTCTTTAATGGGCCCTTCAGTGAAACATGAATGGGTGAGGATGTGCACTAAGAAGTGACCTGCTAGCTGGGTGTGGTGGCGCATGCTTATAATCCCAGTACTTGGGAGGCTGAGACAGGAGGATCTCAGGATTGCAACCAACTTCAGTAGCTTAGCGAGGCCCTTGGCAACTTAGCGAGACCCTGTTTCAAAAAAATAAGATGTGGCCTCTTGATCCCAGGAAGTAAGGGTTAGTAGACCTGGAAGTTCCAGTGTCTGTTATGATTTTTGCAATACAGAAATCCTGTAGCAAGGAAAAGAGAGATTGATAATTTCTTGAACACACGGAAGGAAGTTAAGCAAACCCAGCATTCAGTTGGCAGGCACCATATTGGCAGAATCCTAAGAAAACTCACTCATAAAAATAATTGCATCTGAGCCAGGCGTGGTGGCTCATACCTGTAATCTTAGTACTTGGGAGGCTGAGATATGAAGATTGCAGGCTGGAGGCCAGCCTTAGCAACTTAGCAAGACCTTGTTTCAAAATAAAAAATAAAAATGGCTGGGGGTATAGCTCTCTGCTTCCGGCCTCCATGATGTGAGAGTGGAGCTTTGCACTTGCTCTCTCTCCTCTTCCCACCGCCATGCCCTGAGATTCAGATCCTGGCCTCCCATGGACTGAAGCCAGAATCTCCAAAAAACTGAGCAAATAAATCTCTCTTCCTCTAAGTAGTGTGGTCAGTCATTTTGGATTATAGCAGTGAGAATGTTGACTGAGATACCAGCCTCAGCAACTCAGTGAGGCCCTCGGCCACTTAGCAAGACCCTGTTTCAACATAAAAATAAAACAGTGTTGGGGATGTAGTTTTGAGGTAGAATGCCCTTGAGTTCAATCCTCAGTACAAAAACTAAAATAAATTAAATTAAAACATAAAATAAAAACAGGAAATGCAAATCAAAACTATACTGAGATTCCATCTCACTCCAATTAGGATAGCAATCATCAAGAAAACAAATAATAAGTGCTGGTGAGGATGGGGAAATAGGAACCATATTACACTGTTGGTGGGACTGCAAACCAGTACAGCTGCTGTGGAAATCAGTGTGGAGGTTTCTCAGAAGATTGGGAATAGAATGCTTATATGACCCAGTGATAGCACTCCTGGGCATCTTTCCAAAGGGAATAAAATAAAAAAAAAAACTACAATCAGATTTGCATATCCATGTTCATAGCAGGACAATTTACAATAGCCAAACTATGGAATCAGCCTAGATAGCCATCAATGAATGAATGGATCACAAAACTGGTATATACACATAATGGAATTTTACTCAGCCATAAAGAAGAACAAAATCACACTATTTGCAGGAAAATGGATGGAACTTGAGAATATTATACTAAGTGAGCACACCCAGTCCCAAAGAATGAGTAGAGGTATGTTCTCTCTTGTATGTGGAAGCTAGAGAGATATTTGGAAATAAGGGCAACATCAGATAGATGAGCAGAGACTTCGGGAGAGGGCCTGAGGGGGATTATGGAACGGAGGGGAGGAGATGAAGTCATAAGGAGTATATAGTAGAAATAATGCCATGAATGTATACAGAATTGCCAATTCCAATCCCAAAGACTTGCAGTGTGAGGGTGGGGTGGGGGACCCGATGGGGAGGGCAGCAAGAGTTGTGTGCATGTATTTTTCTAACACTCTGTGCCCCAATATGGTGTAAATTACAATGCACCCAATAAAAAAAATTAAAGAAGAGGAAGAGAAAGAAAGAACCCAATGCCATTAACCTCAAACAGTGGTAGCTATATTAGTCAGCTTCACCTTGCTATGAGGAAAGACCCAAGGCAATTAATTCATAAAGAGAAAAGACTTATTTTTGCTCATAATTCTGAAGACTCCAGTCCAAAATTGGGTGGGCCCATGACTTTGGGCCTCCGGTGTGGATAGCGCATCCTGTCTGGAGCATGTGGTGGAGCAGATCACTTACATCATAAGCCAGGAAGCAAAAAGAAGGTGGGCTGGTGTCCACGTCCCCTTCAAGGGCACATCTTCAATGACTCAAATACCTCCTGCAAGGCCTCACCTGCTGAAGGTTCCACCACCTCCCAGTAACACCACCCTGGGGACCAAACCTTTAGCACACAGCCTTCAGGAAAGACTCATCTAAATCATACTAGTAGCTAAGGAAAGAAAGGGAACTCCTGAGGGAGCCAAATAGAAGATCACAGTAAAACATGGGGTGCCCATCTCTCTTTCTTCCATTTCTCAGAAACCATATTGGTAAGTGCACAGATTCCTGAACCAGGTGCAAAGAAAGATGAACCAAGTGTGTGACTTTGTCCTTTATCTTCAGGCTGTAGTGTAGTAAACATGGCTGTCGGAAGAAATAGGTGAATTAGGAGAAGGGGATCCTTTCAAGTTAAAGTGGAACCCTTAATAGATATGAAAAAGGGAGGTGGGGAAGGAAGGAAGGAAGAGGGAAAGGAAGGAATGTATAGGTCATTTATTCTAGGAAACTGTACAAAGTGTTCAATGGCAAAACTTCCAGAATGAAAAAAAATCTTAAAACTTCTGGGCTGATAGCAAGTCATTCACAAAGGTAAATTCTCAGGTTGACATCAGACTGCTTCAGTGACTGAACATGAGGAAGACAAGGCTATAAAGGCGCTCTGGAGGGAGGAGCCTGGGAAGGGAGGATATTATCCCTGGCCAAGATGTCACTTTAGAATTAAGGCAAGCATAAAGAAAATCTTTTTTGAGGGGCAAAGGTGGGTATTTGGTGTTGGGATTGAATGCAGGGACATTCTACCTCTGAGCTATACCCCCAGCCCTATTTTAATTTTTATTTTGAGATAGGGTCTTGCTAAATTGCTGAGGCTGGTCTCCAACCTGCAATTCTCCTATCTCAGTCTCCCAGGTACAGAAATTACAGGTGTGCACCACCACATCTGGCCAAAAGAAAATCTTAAGTGTTACCAATACTTAAGTGCTCTTTTTTAAAAAAATAAAATAGAATCTGCTCAAGCAAGAACTTGAGTCAACTAAAAGATGAACTAAAAGAAATCCTTTAGAAATGGAGAGGTTGTGGCAGAGAGCACTGTCTTCATACAAATGTAACGTGGAAATTACATAATTGTGAAAATTCTGGCCAAAATGAAGAATAGGAATTATTGTGTATTGACAGTATAGAAATATAATTAACAAAAATGAGGAGGAGGGGGCAGGAAGGGAAATGACATGATGCTGACTGTTGAAAGAATGAGACTATATCTAATTAATAAACTCCAAGAGTGCCATTCTAGTAAGATCTGGAATCTTACTAGATTTCATAATTCCTTTTTCTTGCTTTAGAGGAATGTATTATGAAATAACACCTTATAATAAAGAATCACTTAAGGTTTAGCAATCTCTTTGTTTCCAATTAGTTTTTTTCATTAAAGAGAAATTAAGTGTGTGTGTATATGTTTTTTTTTTTTTTGCGGTACCGGGGATTGAACGCAGGGGCGTTCTACCTCCGCCCTACACCCCCGGCCCTATTTTTTTTTATACTCTATTTTGAAACCGGGTCTCACAAAGTTGCAGATGGCCTCACTAAGGAGAGAGAGAGAGAGAGAGAGAGAGAGAGAGAGAGAGAGAAACAGGGAGAGAGAGAGAGAGAGCTGAGGCTGGCCGCGAACCTGGATCCTCGGGTCTCTGCCTCCCAAAGTACTGGGATTACAAGCGTGCGCCACCACGCCCGGCTGTGTGTGTGTATATGTGTGTCGGGGTGTGTGTGTAATTTTTTCTGTATCCGAACACCTTGACACCGCACATGACTCCTTATTCTCTCATTATCCTGCTGAAGCTGACCAGGAAGACTGTGTGTGTGTGCATGCACGTGTGTGGCACTGGGGATTGAACCCAAGGGCTTTCTACTTCCAAGCTACACCCCCAGCCCTATTTTATTTTTTATTTTGAAACAGGGTCTTGTTGCATTGCTGAAGGTCTCTCTAAGTTGTGGAGGCTGTCCTTGAACTTGCAATCCTCCTGCCTCAGCCTCCCAAGTACTGGGATTATAGGTGTGTACCATTGCACCTGACTCCAAGAAGACTCTTTTTGCATATGAAGACCCAGGGTGATTTTCCCACTGAGGGAAACAAATTATTTTCATCATTAGACTTGGGCCACAGGTGGTCTACAGCCTAAGTAATAAGAAAAGAAAGAATGACTGATTCCTACAGCATTTTCAATGTTAAAGCAAGTTGCTGGTGTGTGGTAGATTGTCTCAGCTGATTTTTATTTAACTGACTAGCCAGTGCTCCCACACTTGCCTGACACTTGCACTGTACACTCTCACAGGAATGCTCCACTGAGGGACATGAGCAGCTGACGCTCTTCCTTCTGCCCATATGTCCTCAGCATTTGCCATTTCTCTATGCACAGATGGCTTCTTGCTGCACATTTTTCACTCTCGCCTGTGGGCTTTTTCTACCTAGAGCTGTGTGCTCATCCTACATAAGGGGCTAGCTGGACATACCAGGGAGCAATAGCTCCAGGAGAGCAATGTTCATTCTCAAACAATGATGAACGGGAGCTGGGGCATAAATACCACAGTCCTCTTGCTCCTCCAGGGGACCAAGTCTGAGGCACGTTCCAGTCTCCTAGCAGTGGCCCTCTGATGGAGTCCAGGGGCACATAGCCCTTTCCTTCTCTCTCCTTTCCCCATCTCCCTTTTGGTGCTTCCTTGGACAAGCTCCCCAATGAATCACTTTTACTGAAGTTCTTGTCTCAGGATCTACTTCTAGTAGGACCCAACTTAAGACCATGGTGTTATGGAGTATGTTAGTCAGCTTTTTGTCACTGTGACAAAATACCCAAGTAAATCCACTTGATGGAAAAAAGTTTATTTTGGCTCATAGCTTCAGTCCATGGTGGGCTGGCTCCACTGTTCCTGGACTGGTCGGTGGTCAGGAAGAACATCATGGCAGAAGGGCTTGGCAGAGCAAAGTTGCTCACCTCATGGCAGCCAGAGAGCAGACAGAGAGAGGGAGAAAGGGAATGGGGACAAAATACAGCCCTTCAGAGTGCACCCTCAAGGACCCATTCCCTTCAACCATGTTCCACTCCCCACAGTTCCCATCACACTAACAGACCATTCAGCCATGAATTAGTGGGTTAATCCATTGATGAGGTCAAAGCCTTCATGATTCAATGACTTCCCCCAAGCCCTATTGTTGAACATTGTTACCCTGGGGACCAACCCCTCAACACATGAGCCTTCAGGAGACATTCCAGATGCAAACCATAACATGGTGCTTCCTCTTCAAGAAAACTGAAGTAACTCATGATTTGTGTCTTGTTACAGGAAAATTGGGCCAGCCTTTCTGCAGAGTTGATGTGCCACAGACAGATATTGAGCAGTCGCTAGTGTCTTTCAAAACAAACCCCAAAGTAATAGATTGAGTTGGTTATGAAATCAGATGTGTTGTGCATTTTAATTTGATTACAGATATCTTGGTTGTCTTGAGATTTATTTATCTCAGTTCTATTTTCCAAGTTGGCTAATCTATAGGCATTGCATTTACATAAATAACAAACAGGCTCTGGTGGCTGTTCTGCTAAGAGAATGTGGCAGAGAACATTGCCAGACCACATGACTTATGAATCTGAAGAACTAAAACTTAATGCACAGGAAACAAAGCTAAATTTCATCAGTGCCTTTTTCTATTTAAACTGAGCATTTTGGCCAAGTTTTGGGAAAGAGTTGTAATGGATTGGATTTAGAATGTCCCGCTAGGCCTCGGGGAAACAAGGTAGCAATATTGGAAGCAGAGCTTGGTTGTTAAGGAGGGGTCCCTAGGGGTGTGGCCTTGGGGATTATATAAAGCTTCTCCTCCCCCTGCTCTCTCTCTCTCTCTCTCTCTCCTTCTGGCCTCTGTGATGTGAGGAACAGAGCCCTTGTTTTCTCCTTCTTTCTGCTTCCTGCCACCATGCCCTGAGCTCTGCAGACCCGGCCTGACATGGATTGAACCTCTAAATCTCCAAAACTGTGAGAAAATAAATGTTCCTTTATCTAAATTGTGTAGTCAGTTGTTTTGAATTACAGCAGTAAGAATGTTGACTGAGACAAAAATTAGTATCAGAGGAGTGGGGTCACTGCTATTTCTAAGTCTGACCATGTATTTTGTGAGTCTTGAAGTTGGAAGGGCCAGAATGAGGCTGGAAAGGTGGCCAGTAGAGCTTGTGCTCAGGAGATTTCAGAAGGCAAAAAGGACTCCATAGGAAAGTGGAGTAGAGGCCACACACTTTACATTCTGCCAGAGAACTCATCAGCATTTTGCTCATGTCCTGGAACTTTGTGTGAGGCTGAGCTTAAAGATGACAGAATGATTAAGCTGGTGGAGGAAATCTCAAAACAACAAAGTATCCAGACTGCATTATGGATGTTAATGTCTGAGTTCAGCGAATTGCATAACAAATTTCCAGAGAGACTATAGATTTGTAGTTTGGCCACAAAAGCATGTGTAAAATTGGGGCCCAGAGAGATGATGTTGTGGAAGAAAGTAAGATGGATGAAAGGAAGGAGGAAGCGGAGGCTGTGATGGAGGCGGGAACAGTGACTGTGATTGAAAGGGACCCACGGACAGTAATTAAAGAGGGCGTGGCTATCTTTCCTGGCCTATATAGTAATAAATTAGTTTTATTTATTTTTGAACTTCCTATAAGTCAAATCATGCAAGTATGAACACACGCATTCCCTCTTTCTCTTTATTTTTTGGTCCTTTTTCCCCTCAATGTTTTGTGAAAGATTTCACCACATTGTTGCAAACAGTGATAATATGTTCTTTTTATATGCTGTTTTTGTTTTGTGGTATTAGGGATTGAACCCAAGGGTATTCTACCTCCAAGCCACACCCCCTGCTCTTTTTATTTATTTATTTATTTTTGTTCTCAAACAGGATCTCGCTAGGTTGCTGAGAGTCTCACTGTTTCTGAGGCTGCTCTCACAGCTGCAATCCTCCTGTCTCGGCCTCCCAAGTACTGGGAGTACTGGTGTGTACCACCATGCTTGGCTATTTGCTGTATATTCTATTGCATAAGTGTATGACTACTAATTCACCCATTCTACCATTGAATATTAGAGTTTCCCCCAATTTCGACTATTACAAATGTTGCTACTACAAATATTCTCCAAAGAGAAGAATTCTTTTGAATTGAGTAAGGAAATCAGAATCTTACTATTGTTTGAGAAAACAAAACAAAAACCACCACACAATAAAAATATCGTCTATCATTTTTTTGTGGTACTGGGGATGGAAGCCAGGGGCATTCTACCTCCAAGCCACACCCCCAGCCCTATTTTATTCTAAAACAGGGCCTCACTAAGTTGCTGAGGCTTGCTGTGAACCTGCACTCCTCCTGTCTCAGCCTCCTAAGTACTGGGATTACAAGTGTGAGCCACCACGCACAGCTAGAAGTATCCTCTACCATTTTTACCAAGTTTTTTTCTTTTCAAAGTAGCATGATATTCCACTGATTTATCGCAAATAATTTTATTTTATTGAATTGAAGGTTTGTTGAAAGTTAGAGTTCATGTTGAAATAATATAATAATTAAAGTATTATTAGCCGGGCATGGTGTCGCATGCTTGTAATCCCAGTACTTGGGAGGCTGAGACTGGAAGATCTGGGTTTGTGGCCAGCCTCAGCTACTTAGTGAGGCCCTCCGCAACTTAGTGAGACCTTGTTTCAAAATAAAGAATAAAAAATAGGGCTGGGGGTGAAGCTCAGAGGTAGAATGCCCCTGGATTCAATCCCCGGTACCAAAAACAAATTATAAAATATTATTAATTTTTGGATGCTGACATTTGTTCAAAACTAATTAGATTTTGACCTTAAGCAAATGATTTTACCTTTATGGTGCTTCCATTATTCTAGAAAAGGAGGCTCATTATACCAATTTCATCTGTTGTTTCTCGTGTTGGTATGTGACTGGTTTCAGAATGTTGATATCATTACATCAAGCCCCGTGAGCCACAAGGACTAAACAAATGGAAAGCTGTTTAGGCAAATTCATTCTCAACACTATCTAGACGACAACACCAAGACGACTTGGTGTGATGTGGTTTCTTCCCTCGATAAAATGAGCAGGATATGTCTTTTCCCTGGACTAAGAGAGGGCTTGAATAGCCTGGTCTACACCTGACTGAGTCTTTTTCCTAATGCTTCTTCATCCTTTCTTGACTTCCAAGGACAGAGGTAATCCTAGGCAAGGACTTCTCCTAGCGTGCGCAGGATAGCATGGGAACCATCAAAAGGTTGGCTCCCTGAAGAAAAGAGCTCCAAGAAAGTATAAGCTTTTCCCCAAGCCAATTCTATTTATATTCTTCCCATAAAAGTGACACTGAATCTCTTAAAAGCTATATCCCTTGGTTAAAGATCTAGTTATAGATCTCTGAGAAGCGCCTTCTGTCCTTGACCCAGATGCGACATCTTTGGGGATGGAGTGACAGGAAGTGCGTGGAGCGCCCTCTAGGGGCAAAAGTGTGCCATTCATGGTACTTCAGGGGATTTATTTTGAAAGCGAGGTACCACACAAATTCATTTTGTTGAGAACCTATGATACTATGCACTGTGTGAAAATCCGCACTTTCAAGATGGTTTTTAAGGTGTAGGAAAGATACAAAATGCTATTTGTGTAAATGCATATAATGTAAGGTTGAAATGAACAGGTCTAATAAGATACAAAATAGTGAAGAACAGAAATGGTTCCATGAAGATAAGGACACACACACACACACACACACACACACACACACACACCCCCCAAACACACATTGGGGATTAAACTCGGGGGCATTCTACCTCTGAGCTATACCCCTGGACCTATTTTACTTTTTGAAACAGGTTCTCATTAAGTTGCTGAAGGTCTCGTTAAGTTGCTGAAACTGACCTCGAACCTGTGATCCTTCTGTCTCAGCCTCCCGAGTACTGGGATTACAGGTGTGCACCACCATGCCTGGCTACTTTTATGCATTCCTACAGTGGAGTGTGATCCCACTCCAGTTCTTCAGCAACCACACAGACAGGTTCAGAGAGATCCTCAGGTCTTACAAGGATTCTCCTTCTTCATATTATCACCAGGAATGTCATTCCTCCCTACATTGCTCCTAAAACCCTCATCTCCTCCACTATCATTAAACATCATTCTTCAAGGACCAGGGCTGTAGCTCAGTGGTAGAGCACTTATCTAGCATGCACAAGGCTCTGGGTTCAATCCCTGGCACCACCAAAAAATAATAACCACCCCTCAAGACTACTGGAAGCATTGCCAAACTAAAGAGGAGTGGCTGCCAAGCAGAATGGGAATAGTACTCAGGAGGGGAGCCCAGGTATGATTTATAACAAGGCAACTCAGGATAGAAGCCAACCAGAGACTGAATTAAAATGAGTTTGTTGAGCTGGGCGTGGTGGCACACATCTGTAATCCCAGTACTTGGGAGGCTGAGACAGGAGGATTGCAGGTTCAAGGCTACCCTCAGCAACATAGCAAGAAACCATTTCAAAATAAAAAATAGTTTTAAAAACAGAGCTGGGAAATGTAGCTCAGAAGTAAAATGCTCTTAGTTTCAACCTCCAGTGACCTCCCCCCAAAAGTCTTAAAGTGCATATTATTAAATGCTTATCGGGGATGTTTATATAACTACAGAATGATACCATCTGTTTGTTTTTGTGTTGTATCCGGAATGTATCTCAGTGTTCCTTTCAAATATGGGATAAAGTTAAAAGGATTTTTTCCTTATCTAATTAAAGATGCAAGATTATCTAACTGAATTATAACGGAGCGGATCTCTCTCTATCCCCATCCCCTGTCCTCCTGCTTCTTTTTATAAGTGAATTAACATGCAATTTAAGTTGAATGAATTATTGCTGGTCAGGAGATATACTTTAATCTCTCCTGGAACAAAAACTAATAGGAAAATAAGCTTAACTCAAGCTAAAGTTGCCTTAAAATTTAGTTTAAAATTGAATTTTGAATCACTTAATATATAAATTCGAGTTAAAATATGATTTTAAAAATTGTTTCTGTGTTTTTTCTGTGAAAAATTGGCACTACATTTCTAAACTGTGGGATTTGATTATAGCAATAGTAGCCATGTTGACTTTAGTAGTTTATAATTAACCATTTAGAGTCATCAAATGCTGGCTCAGATGGGTCTTTTGGCAGCATTTCTCAGGGCTCTTCAGCTTTGTAGACCTGTAAGATGCTCTGGAAATAAATGTTCTTCGGCTGATCAAGTAGGAAACCTCTGCACACAGTGACCCACTCTTGGAAACTGAGAGTGTGCGTGGACTCTGAGAAGTTTTCATTAATGAAACCTGTCAATCTGGGTTTAATTGACTGTTTTCCCAAAACATCTCCCCACAGAACCCTTGTCGCCAAATAGCTATTAGACACCTGCATGGAAAACACTTTGGTTAATTTAGTCCCAGATCAGGTGACCTGCCCACCACCACACACACTTAGGGATTTTTATTCCCAATACACTACAGCTAGCTGATGTCTTTACCAAAAAGAGAAAAAAAATATACACAGTTTTAGTGGCCTATTTTTAGAGAACACATGCTTGCTACCATTGATTGCCTTTTAAAAACAAAGTACAAAAATCATGTCTTTAACAACTTGTTCTAAAGTGTTGTTGGTTGTTAATATCAATCTCCTCACTTTTACCACTATTTATTTATTTATTTATTTATTGGTGCATTGTAATCACACATCTTGATGGGTTTCAGGATAGTAGAAGTATACATGCACACATCGCTCAATTAGCCCTCCCCCATTTCCACCCCCATTTTCTCCCCCTTCCCTCCTTCTCCTGCTCAGCATAGTAGTTGTCTTTGATAAGTTTGTGTATGTACATCCTGTGCATTAGGGTGTTTCCCTCTTCCCCCCTCCCATCCTCCTCAGTTAGGTCGCCTTCTTTACTCATCTAAGGTTTTTTCCATCTTTGTCTGAAGTCCCTCCTATGCCCTATTCTCCCTAGTTTCTGCATATTAGGGAGAGTATCTGACTACTTTTTACTTTTTGTGACTGACTAATCTCACTAAGCATAATGTTCTCTAATTCCATCCATTTCCCTGCAAATGACATAATTTTGTTCTTCTTTATGGCTGTGTAAAATTCCATTGTGTATATATCCCACTGTTTTGTAATCCCTTCATCTGTTGATGGACATCTTGGCTGGTTCCAAAGTTTAGCAATTGTGAATTGTGCAGCTATAAATATAGATACACATGCATTAGTCTGGTAGTTTGGTTTCAGTTCTTTTGGGTAGATACCTAGAAGTGGTATTGCTGGGTCAAATGGTAGGTTCATTACCAGTCTTCTGAGGATCCTCCACGCTGTTTTCCAAAGTGGTTGCACTAATTTGCAATCCCACCAGCAGTGTGTTAGAGTTCCTACTTCTCCAGTCCTCTCTAGCATTTGTTATTGTTCGTGTTTTTAATGATTGCCATTCTAATTGGGGTTAGGGTGAAATCTCTCTGATTGCTAATGATGTTGAACATTTTTTCATACATTTATTGGCCATTGTATTTCTTCTTCTGTTAAGTATCTATTTAGTTCACTTGCCCATTTTTGATTGGGTTGTTTGTTTTTTTAGCGGTGAGTTTCTTGAGTTCTCTGTATAGTGTACATATTAGTCGTCTATCAGAGGAGTAGCTGGCAAAAATCTTCTCCCATTCTCTTGGCTCTCTGTTGAGGTTCTTGATAGTTTCCTTTGCTATGAAGAAGCTCTTCAGTTTAATGCAATCCCATGTATTGATCCTCTTTTTAATTTCTTGTGCCTTTAGGGTTTTGTTGAGGAAGTTTCTGCCTGTACCTATGTGTTGAAGTGTTGGACCTATGCCCTCTTCAAGTAGCTGCAAGGTCTCTGGTCTAATTTCTAGGTCTTTGATCCATCTGGAATTGACTCTTGTGCAGGGTGAGAAAGTGGGGTTTATTTCCATTTTTCTGCATGTGGTTAACCAGTTTTGCCAACACCATTTGTTGAAGAGGCTATCTTTTTTCCACTATATGTTTTTGGCCCCTTTGTCAATGATTAATTGGCTGTAAGTGTGTGGATTTATTTCTGAGTCTTCTATTCTGCTCCATTGGTCTATGTGTCTGCTTTTGTGCCAATACCATGCTTTTTTATTACTATGACTCTGTAGTATAGTTTGAAGTCAGGTATTGTGATGGCCCCTATGTGGTTCTTGTTGCCGGGAACTACTTTGGCTATTCTGGGTTTTTTGTTGTTCCAAATGAATTTAAGGACTGATTTTTATATGTCTGTGAAGAATGACCTTGGTATTTGAATGGGTATTGCATTGAATCTGTAGATCATTTTTGGAAGAATGGCCATTTTGATGATATTTATTCTGCCTATACAAGAGCATGGGAGGTCTTTCCATCTTCTAAGATCTTGTTCAATTTCTTTTTTCAATGTTTTATAATTTTCCTTGTAGAGGTCGTTTACCTCCTTGGTTAGGTTTATTCCTAAGTATTTTATTGTTTTGGGGGATATCGTGAGTGGAAATGTCTTCTGAATTTCTTTTTCAGTGGATTTATGTTTGGCATATAGAAAAGCTTCTGATTTTTTAAAGATTGATTTTGTATCCAGACACTTTGCTGAATTTGTTGATCAGTTCTATGAGCCTTTTGGTTGAGGTTGCTGGATCTTTTAAGTATAATATCATGTCATCTGCAAATAGAGATAGTTTCAGTTCCTCTTTTCCTATTTGTACTCCTTTTATTTCCTTCTCTTGCCTTATTGCTCTGGCTAGAGTCTCAAGTACTATATTGAAAAGGAGTGGTGACAGCAGACATCCTTGTCTTGTTCCTGTTTTTAAGGGGAACTCTCGAAGTTTTTCCCCAGGCTCTCTCTGAATTCTTTTCGGAAATCCTGTATCATTTCTAGTATTAAAGTTCTGAATTGTTCTTCTGGCAATCTTTGCACTTCTGTGTTGGTGGGTTCTGTTGTTGTGGTGTTGTGGGAGCTCATTATTTCTCTACTATTCTTCCTTTTCATGATTTCAGGTTTTTTATGTTTATAATTTTATTGCTTTTGGTAGCTCTCTCTCTCTCTCTCACTCTGTAGGTATCCTAAGTCTAATCTCTCTCCCTTTATAGTTTCTTATCCTGGAAGTAGGTAGTTGCTACTAGGTGATCCTTAAAGGTGAATAACCTTTAATGAATGGTTATTCTCACTTGCTCAGTATAATGTCCATTTACAGGCCCAATTCTTGGTCTCCCTCAGTGATTGGGACCCTTGCCTGGTGCCTTTCACTACCTGTGCAGGTGACCAGTGCCACTATTGTCCCTCTCACTTCAAGCCTGGGTCTCTGCGGTCTCTACTTGGGCTGTCCCTATATCTCTCTCTGTCCACATCTATGGCAGGTGTCACCAACAGGGGACTCCGGGTTTGTGTCTCTCTTTGCCTACAGAAGCGGTGGATGTTGCTTTGTCCCGATTCTGTGCAAACACAGAACTCCACGTTTTCCACAGAGAGGGCTGGTTTGGTCAATTTTTCCCCAGGTACCACTGCTGTATGTCCTGTGGTGATCCCCAGGGACTCTATAAGGGCACTGCGACCTGTGGGCTGCAAGTCTGTCCCACCCAAATGTCACCAGGGACTGTCTGCTTATCCATGCATCTACCGCGTCCCACAGCAGACCCCACTCCCACCTCTACCGGGCAATCCGCACCATCTCAACCCCCGTGAGTCCCTGTGGCTGCGCTGGGCGGTCTCCCCTGGGGCGGCTTGGTGACTTCTGGTCTCGCTGAGCGCTGCTCTTAATCTCTGGGGGGGGGGCTCAGCCGCTGCCACAGGTTCTGGTCAGGCCTCCAGGCCCTGGGGACTCTGCCAAGCGTGGATGGAATTGCTGCTCGCTTTTGTCGCTGCTGCTCTGCAGTGCTGGTATTAGAGGAGCTCCCTGGCTTCCTTGTTGGTGGTCTGCAGAAGGCACAATGCCCGTAGCCACCGGCACGTTCTGACCAAGATGGCGCTGCTGCCGCTTCCGCCGACGCAGCAGTTCGGGTCCGTGTCGCGCGTGGAGCGAGTCGCTGGTCGCCGTCACTCTGCTATTCTGCAGCTGCTGGGTTCACAGCAGGTCGCTGGCGTCTCCGTGGGTCTTGTGTGGAAGCCACAATGCTGGTAGCCGCCGGTAAGGTCCTGCCAAGATGGCGCCGCCGCAGCCGCTGTGGCCGCCGCCGTTTGGTGTCTCGAGTGTGGCGGAGCCGCTGCTCGCTTTCGTCTGTGCTGACCTGCAGCTGCTGAACTCACAACAAGTCTCTGGCTTCTCTGCCGGCAGCGTGTGGAAGCCGCAATGCTGGGAGCGGCTGGTGTGGTCTGGCCAAGATGGCGCAGCCACCGTTCCTCAGGTAAGGCGCTTGGAGCTTTTTACTTTCCTCTGGTTTGTCTTCTGGCTTTGATTCCGTCACGTTTCAAATTTTTCATTGTTTAGATCAAGTTTTTGTTGCTTTTCTTCTTCTGTTGAGAAGTTGCTTTCACGGCGATTGAGACCCAAGTCTCAGAGAGCTCATAACATGGTATCTCCCTTAGTCGCCATCTTGGACCCCCCTCAGGAAAACACCTCTTTCTATTTCATGGAATAGATTGAGGAGTGTTGGGATTAGATCTTCTATAAAGATTTTATAAAATTCACCTGGGAAATCATCTGGACCTGGGCTTTTCATTGATGGTAGGTTCTTTATTGCTGCTTTAATTTATTTGATTGCTATTGGTGGATTTAAACTTTCTGTATCTTCTTGATTCAACTTAGGAAGGTTGTATATGTCTAGAAGTTTGTCCATTTCTTCTAGGTTTTCCATTTTGTTGGAGTATAGTTTTTCAAAGTAGTTTCTGATAATCTTCTGGATTTCTGTGCTGTTGGTGGTGATATCACCTTTTTCATCTTTTATTTTAGTAATTTGGGTTGATTCTTTATTTCTTTTGGTTAGACTGGCTAGTGGTTTATCTATCTTGTTTATTTTTTCAAGGAACCAGTTTTTGGTTTTGTTGATTTTTTTTGTATTTTTTATTTTCTACTTCATTGATTTCTGCTCTGATTTTAATAATTTCCTGTCTTCTACTGGCTTTGGGGTTAGACTGTTCCTGTTTTTCAAGGCCTTTGAGGTGTGTCATTAGGTTATTTATTTGGTGATTTTCTGTTCTTCTTATGTGAGCACTCAGTGCTATAAATTTTCCTCTTAATACTGTCTTCAGAGTGTCCCAGAGATTTTGATATGTTGTGTCTCTGTTTTAGTTTGTTTCTAGGAATTTCTTAACTTTTCCCCTTATTTCTTTTGTGACCCATTCCTCATTCAGTAGTGTGGTGTTCAATCTCCACATGTTTATGAGGTTTTTCTGGGTCTTCTTATAGTTGATTTCTAGTTTCATTCTTTACTACTTTTTGATACTTGAAAAATTTGCTGATTTTTAATTCTCTGAATTTTAAAGTTTGTTTTGGATTCCCAAATATTATTATGTAATGATTCTGTAAACATATATTCAAATCCCACATGATATAGTTTTTCTAGGTTGAATATTTAAAATCTTTAAAAGCAACAAACTACTTGCTATCTCTTTATATATCTTGGTTTCTTTTTCCCTTTAGTCTTTGTTTTATCTTTCTAATTCTTCATAAAAGAAAACAATGGGAACTTACTTTAATTTTTGTGTATTTCCAGTGCCACACACCAACCTGAATGATGTGTAATTGAATCCAATATATAATATTTGTGTATTGGCTTTTTAAGGTTTGGAAAAAATCATTAAATATTTTTTAAAACTTTTATTCAGCATGCGGTCACTGGATTAGTCAGCTTTCTGTTAGTATAATGTGTACTTGAGATAATCAACTTATAAAGAGAACAGGTTTATTTTGGCTCACAGTTTTGGAGATTTCAGTCCATGATCAGTTGGTCCAAATGCCTTTGGGTCTGTGGAGAGAGAGTAAATCATGGCGAGGGTGCCTGGTGGAAGAAAATAATTCACCACATGGCCCAGAAATGAAAAAGAGAGGAAAAGGAAGGCACGAAATTCACTACCCCCTTCAAGGACACACCTCCCCAATGACCTAATGTCCTCCCACGAGGCCCCATATCTTCAAGGTTCTAACACCTCCCAATAGCACCAGGCTGGGACCATGACTTTATCACACAGACCACTTAACATCCAAACTATAGCACCCATAATTTGAATTTAACCCTGTATTATTTCTAGACTTGGGTCAATTTCTGAATAGTTTAACACATTAGTGCCTTTATGACCCAAGGGGGGATTGATTTGCTGAATATCATCTGAGTTAAAAATGGAAAGTTTCCCTTATATAAGTAGTAGTTATCGCATACCTGGGATATTTATTAAATTCTTAAGACAAACCTTCTTTAAAGATATAGCAGAGTCTGACACAGTCGTGCACTACTATAATCCCCCTACTTGAAAGGCTGAGGCAGGAGGAGCACAAGTTCCAGACCAGCCTTGGCAACTTAGCAAGACCCTATCTCAAAATAAAAAAATAAAAGCGGTTGGGGATGTAGCTCAGGGGTAGAGTCCCAGTGGGATTAATCCTCAGTACCACATACAAAAAATATACAGCAGAGCTGAAAGAATTTACAGGCTCATAATAGATCATAAGAATGTGCAGGGGCCAGCCTCAAATGATACTTGTTAGAGTGAAACGTGCAGCCTGAACCCTGGAGAGGAACATGATTCAGAGCAGCGCAGCTTTGAGAAGGCACAACAGGGGCAACAGGTTCAGAATGTTCCTCTGGGTCAACCAGCTACTTCACTACTAACTGATTGATGGCCAACCTCCGAGAACACTTTTCTTTCAGGAAAGTCGAGAACGTGGCATCCTGAAAGGTCCATTTTGTGATGAGGCGTGGAATCAAGGAAGAAGCTGGTGCAATGGTGGGGAAGGGAAGGGAAGGGAAGGGATGTGGAATACAGACTCAACTTTTAACCAACAATTCATTTGAGAACTACTTAGTATGAGTCACAAAGCAAGACAAAGCACGGATTCCAGATAGCATAGCTCCTCAGCAATAAACAACATCTCTCCCAAGTCTCTGCTACATTGAAATATTTAAAAAGTATACTTTGAAGCCAGACATGATGGTGCACACCTGTATTCTCAGTACTTGGGAGGCCAAGACAGGAGGATCACAGATTCAAGACCAGCCTCCACAAATTAAGAAGACTCTCAGCATCCTAGCAAGACCCTGTTTCCAAACAAAAAATAAAAAGGATTGGGGGTATAGCTTGGAGGTAGAAAGCCTCCGGGCTCAATCCCTAGTTTACACACACACACACACACACACACACACACACCACTATAATTTGGTTTAATTGTCAGCATAGCCAATATTAAATATAATTACTCTCACTGTACAGATGTGGAAGCTAAGACTTAAGGAGGACGAGAAATTTGTTGAAGATACTAAAAAGTGGCAGGATGAAATTTACATCTGGGTTTCTGTCTAGAGTTCAGGACCTTGGCCAGGTCCCAGCTCTAGAGAAGCTGGTGGAAGTGTCCAGGCAAGAGTGTAACTGTGACTGCCCAGGGTATCTAAACAGAGCAAGTACAGCACTGGGGACGTTTGACAAAACATTCATTCAGCTACCATGTTCTGAACTATAAGGTTTGCTGGGAAGCACCAGGGTTATAATGAATTAAACACAATACTTGCTTTAAAGAGGTTAGAGTCCGAGTAGTACTTTTAATGTGTTGGGCTAGCAGAATAGAGGATGAGAATCATTTGGATATGAATACCTTTTTTTTTTTTTTTTTTTTGCAGTACCGGGGATTGAACCCAGGGGCATTTTACCTCTGAGCTACATCCCCGGCCCTTTTTTTTATACTTTATTTTGAAACCGGGTCTCACAAAGTTGCGGAGGCCTCACTAAGTAGCTGAGGCTGGCCGTGAACCCAAATCCTCTGGTCTCTGCCTCCCAAGTACTGGGATTACAAGCGTGCGCCACCACGCCCG
>PVJS01013113.1:18965-42727 GCA_004027185.1 Glis glis | reverse complement strand
CCCCCCGGCCCTATTTTTTATGCTTTATTTTGAAACCGGGTCTCATGAAGTTGCAGAGGGCCTCACTAAGGAGAGAGAGAGAGAGAGAGAGACAGAGAGAGACAGAGATAGACAGAGAGAGAGCTGAGGCTGGCCGCGAACCCGGATCCTCTGGTCTCCGCCTCCCAAAGTACTGGGATTACAAGCGTGCACCACCACGCCCGGCCATTTATTTTAACTTTTAAACAACACATGCAGTGTTATCCTTTTTGAATTATGAAATTAATGCATTCTAATTAAGTTAATTAAAAGGACAGTAAAAAGAGAATTAAAATAATAAAGGCATAATACTCTAATCAGTTAATATTAATAATGTCTTTCCTTCTTGTTTGTTTGAAATCTGAAAAAATTTAAATGTTCAAACTGATTGCTAAAATCTCTGTGACATGTTTTAGTAAATTTCAACCACATTTTTATACTTTGAATTCAGAGGTATAGTATAAGAAAATCAGCTTGGTAAAATGAAAATAATTGAATCGTTTTGATACAGTAATGTACACCATTTCTTTTGGTTCTGAAATGTGCTTGTGAGTTACTTAAAATATCTTAAATAATAGTACAATATTTCATTGGTAAAGTGAAAGACAGCAAATGACAACAGCAGCATACTCTATTTGAAAAGTGATAATGGGCATAACAACTAAGTCCCCTGAAAGGTGACTCAGTGGCAAAAAATCTATTGTCAATGTTTAATTCGTCAAGGCATATTTTTGCCCATACTTAATAAAATAATAATAATAGTTAGAAATACTGAATTTTCAACAAGTGTAAAGATCTGCAATAACCTCCTTAGAAAACCCTGAGGAATATTCTCAAGATACTTTATGGTTATAGTACAAGTGATAATGACATCTATGAATCAGCAAAAATCCCAAAGGAAAGCACATATGTTAGAAAATTTTCTGTATGCACAGGGCCAAAACAGCCTGCCTGCTCAGCTCTTTATGGGTGAATATAAAGATCTGTACCTGGTGGTAATAGATTTCTTATTTCTCAAACTTTAAATAACTGGAATAAAAGTTCACTCAAATACCATATTCATATTTCCTTCTGTACCTTCATTACCTTTATAATGCTAGTTGCATAAACAAGTTGAATCAATAGCATCAACTGGAATTTTGGACTTTATACAGAAAGCAATAGTATGCATGGAATATATATAACTGTATGTATACCTATTTAATATGTATACCTATTTAATAGTAATACACCAGTGATTTAGGAAAGTAGGGGAATTCACTACTATAGGAAAACATTGAAAATACCTTTTATCCATTCAATCTTTCAATAACACTGATCTTTCAGGAGCAAATTTCACTTCTGTTTCCAGCTTAAAATTCTCCAGGAATTTCTAGGATTTCTATAAATATATATAACAAAAGCTAAACTCTTAAATATGGCCTTTCCCTAAGTCACATTTTTTACCACACCCACATCTGTACATCTGTGTGTCATCACCATAGAATTTGTAAAAGTCCCCTATTGTCACCTGAGGAGTTTTTGCCCTATTCTTTCCTTCAGAGTTTTAGCTCTGGGCCTTGTACTGTATGCTCTTTCTTCACTGTTAAAATGCAGAAGTAATTCTTTCTGATATGTGAAATTTTTTCCTACAAATTCCAGTTTTGTCCTAGATTCCATCTTGCTCCATCTTCTCAAAGAGAGCCATAGGAGGAGATGAGCAGTTCTGAAACTCTTTGTAAAACACAAACTTATTGGTAAAAAATGGTCTTTTACTTGAAACCGCCAAATAGAGATATTTTTCAGGTCTTTGCCTGGTCTCCTCATTAGCAATGTCCAACTTGATCTTGCCCTTAGCCTGTCTCCATGGAAGCTGAAAATCCTGTTTCTTCCTTTGGAATAATGTTTACATCACTCTGAATCTCACCAGGATGTATAATTTCAATGCACCAATAAAAAAAGAATGCAACATGGCTTTCTTTCAAAATTGATTTCCAAAGGAAAATTTGGGTTGACATAGGTTAAGTGCATTCTTGAATTAGTATACAATAGATGAGATTTCTAAGAAATTAAAACTGCAATATGAATTGGAAGGAAGGAAGAAAGGAAGGACCAATAATTGAAGAAGGGAAAGATCCCATGGTATGATTTGCTGTTCTTAACACTCAGATCATATGCTTCTTAATAAAATAAGACAATTCAAAATATGAAAGATTTATGAGAAGCCTGAGCACCAATAATACATAAACCAAAAAAGATACTAATACTGAGAAAAACAGATCACTTCAGGCTTTGTTTTATGAGATCATTAATAGATGTCTTGGCCAATTGAAGAAAATCTCTGACTCTCAACTCCTGAAGGAATCAATGTCTGCCATGTGACTTTTCTGTGTCATAATATTTCACCATTCATTATAGCTCAGTCAATTCAGATTTTTTTTAATGAAACAGAAATATGTGCAAATATATGGAAGAAGGCTGTGCTAAAAATGTTCATGGTAGTTTAGGTGAGCTCATTATGGTTGAATATGATTAAAACTTGGTGTTAGCAGACTGTTTTAAAGCAAACTTTCTAAAGTAAACAGTTTTTACTTGTAAGGCAGCCCCAAGAGGATTGTGTAAAGTTGATATGTAGAAAAATTAAACAAAAATTTTGAGTGGATTTGTAATTTTGTAAAAGTATTTTTGTAGATAATGCTTTGTATTTTTTTTAAAAATTGTAACAGTATTGGATGGCATGGAATACTGTATTTTTAATTTTTTTCTAAAGGAATAAGCAATACTGCAGCCAAACCCAGTACTTCTTACTGCAATTTGAATGGCTTTAATTGACTCTTGTCATCCAAAGGGCAGATATGAAATATGGATTATATCATTGCAATCAAGTCTGCTTTTTAATTGGCTTCTGGGTCAAGAAGATAATGGTAATTCAGGTGCCTTAGCTCAATGGAGTGTACATGACATCTGAAGGCAATCCTGAAATTTAGTTATTTAATTAAATGTGCTTCAGACAAGAACTTGCTTTCAGAGGCAATTCTGTGTTTTTAGAGGTTATTGGTATGTTTACTACTTTTTGTTTACATAACATAGAAATTGCTGGCAATTTTACAGATCGATAAAAGGAAAAGTATTTTATTGTACTGTGCTAACTATACATTTGGTATGAGTAAATTTTAGTCAATAAGGAGTTAAGTTTCAAAGTATCACCTCAGTAGATTCGTAATATACAATGGCCTAGAATTTAAATACCATGTAAGAACTGAGGCATAATTATGAAACAGATTTCTACTATTATCCCAGGAATTACAAGCATGTTAAATGAGTCATTAAATTAGACACACAGAAATAGAGACATAAATATTGAAGCAACAATTTCTTCTACAGACTTGTCAAATGAGTGTCCCTACAGACCAGATTTTGATCACTAGTATACAGGACTGCTCTGTTATTTTCTCCAGAGACATACATCCTGCCAGACAACTTATTAATTAGCTTATAGATTGATGAGCCATTGGAAAAATTACTATCATGTTACAACTTTTTCATTTTGATTTTACTATAAGATAGACTTCAATGGACAGAGTACATATCTTTCATTAATCTACAATTCTCAGCAGCAGTAATTGTAAAGTCTGCATCTTTTACCTAAAAAAGTTACATATGTCTGTCATATCAAAAATAATGTTAAAATTAATAACAGGAAAAATTGATCAATTAAGTGCTTGTCATGTAACAATAATGTATTATTATCAATGCTCTTTGTATAAGCTGAGGAAAATAAGTTTCAGAGAGATAAAGGGATTTCCCTAAAGCAAGACCTAGAATACTTAGGATTTGAGATTTCATATATGAGTCCAGTAGATGTGGCTGGAGAAATAAATCTGAGATTGATCATCATATTCTCAGTCATAAAACAAAGAAGAGTTAGAAGACTGAGTCCTGGTGCATCCTAACATTTAAAAGTAAAGATTAAGCTTAGTATGGTGGTACATGCTTGTAATCCCAGTACTTGGGTGGCTGAGTGTGATAGTTGGTCTGGTTTGTCAACTTGACCCTCTTAAGATCATGTGACTTTGGTTGTATAACAGCAGATTGAACCGGAAGTCCTGCCCTAAATGTGGGTAGCAGGGTTCTGATAGGTGCAGGATTTAGATAAAAAGAAGGAGAAAGCCGCGTAGAGCTGAGATCATCAGCCTCCAGCTCTTCTAACTGAAACTTCACCATCGTTTCTCTGAAGAGCTTCCTTATCTTCACATCTTGGACTGGACTGAATTGGTGGTTGCTTCAATCCTGGGGCTCCAGCTCTTAGATCGCCCGACCAGCTGCTGATTCCTCTGACTTTTCACGTGCGGTCGAAATTCAGGACTACATTGTGAGCTAATCTAATATATCCCTTTTTTCCCCCTCCCTTCCTTTCTTCATTCTGTGAATTCTGTTGATCTGACCAATACACTGAGACAGGAGGACCATAGGTTTGAGGATAGCCTCGGCAATGTAGCAAGACTTTTAGCAACCTAGCAAGACCCTGCTTCAAAAACAAAACAAAACAAAACAAAACAAAACAAAAATAATAGCAAGGGCTGGAAGTATAGCTTGGAGATAGAATGTCCCTGGGTTAAATCCTCAGTACCACAAAAATAAATAAAATAAAAATAAGAAATACATAGCAAAACAAAGTAATAGCTGAAGATTGAGCAAAATTTGACCTAGAATCCCAAGTTAAGCATGTATGTCAAAGAGGAAAAGTTTAGCCCTAACAAACTATTTATAGTTATTTATAGGTAAAGTGAGATGAGGGATAAAAAGAGTCATCAAATTTAGAAGTTTAAAGTCATTGGTAAATTTATAGGTGTACTTTCTGTAGAAGAGAGAATAAGAAAAGAAACACTTGGTACTGTGGGTAACAAATATAACCTTTTTTAAGGAGTTTTGCTAAGAAGATAAAAGTGGTGTGTGGTAGCTTTTGAGAAATGAGAGATTGAGATAGAGTTTTTTTTAATGGGGTAGAAATGCATATATTGGGGAATATTTCAATGGGGAAGAAAAAGTCAATGGTACATAAAAGAGACAGAGAAGAATTGCTGGAGCATGATTCTTGAGTTGTCCTATGACATGAGCTCTATTGTGTAGGGTTAGGGGTTGTCTCTAGCTAAAACCACCAAGTATTTATCTGTAGTAAAAGAGAAGCTAGTAGATACAAATAGGTGAAAGTTGTGGTGGTTGGTGAAAACATGTACAAATTCTAATCTAATTACATTTGCTTTACTAATGAAAGAAGAACTAAGGCCATTCTGAGAATGAGGAGAATGTAGTGGGTGTTTGAGGTTTGACGAGAGAGGAGAGAGTGACATTCTAGAAGGGGAGTGGAGAGTACATAGTCAAGGGAAATACCGAAGGAGCATGTTGGCTGACTTGTGTTGATGAGTCATTGCTGAGAGCAGTCAGCAATGTTGCATGTGGTGTTAATATGATGATGCAGAGATGCAGGCAAGTTTTAAGTAGGGAGTTGCATGTAAATAGGGCTGTAAGGAGAACCTAAAATTAAGTGACTGAAAACCAGGGGTCATGAAAACATGCACAAACTCATTGCTAATTATATTTAATTTACTAGTGAAACTAAAATTTTGGTTGTGCATCATATGTACATTATAGCAGATAATCTTGAATACGATGTTAGGCGGAAACTTGGGGGTTACTGAGTAGGCCTGATTTTGAAATTTATCTCAGGTTCTCAAATTTAACTTCAGCAGAATTGTACTACCTGTTGCATACTGCCAATCCAAGATACTTGAATTGCTTGTGTTTACATTTGATACGCATTTATAAAACAACACATTTCTGCTCTAGGTTATTAATTGAATATTGAATATTTTGATCTATTATTTATTCAATTTAATGATTTTATTTTAGAGGTGCTGTAGGTGCTATTATATTTTACTTTATCTATGCTTTTATTGGTGCATTATAATTATCATAGTGAAATTCAGTGATACAAACACACACATCACTTGGTGTATTTATTGGTTAATTTATAAATATTGTCAACTGAATATAATCTAGTAAACTTTAATTAGCATTTACCATTTTCATTATTTTGGGGGAATATAGTATAAATAATTTGTATAATAACTAATATATTATTTTATTTTATATTAACAAACTATTATAAATTAGTTTGTTAATGATGACATTAACAAACTAAAATTATGATTTCTAACTTAGATAAGAAATTAAAATCCGACTGTATTCTTGATTTCATTTTTCTGGAAGCTATGCTTAAATTTTAACAGAGCAGAGAAAACTTGCCTCCAATAACTTAGAAAAGTAATTTCACAGTATCAGGTGTTGGTATTTTCAGAATTGATTTAGATTCAATAATTCAATTACTAAGACCTTCAGTCATGTACCAATTTCTACTAGTGCTGCCTTTGACCATCATAGATCCCAGATAGTCTGCTTGCTTGCCAAGTTTAATGTCTCTCCATATATCTCTGCCTTGTTAATTCACATGGCTGACCTTGTTCTCTTTCAAGATATTATGGCCCATCTTTACCCCTTATGTTTTGCCTCAGACCTGGGCACATTAATTTTGTATTTTAAAATATCCCTACTGATCTAGAAAAATAAAGACTTCAGGCTAGTGCTTTAGTTTAAATTCTTGCTGCAATTAATTATAGTTCCATGCAATTTCTAGAGTCATTCATGCTACAGAGGATTATCGTCAGACTGACAGTAGGCTTTATAATGTCAAGAAAGGCAAACTATCAGAAATATACCATTAGCTTTTCCTTTGGTATCTTTCGAATGAAAATACAGAAAGAAAAGGGAATCCCAATGCCTAAAAATAAGCAAAATCCAACTTAAATGGTTTGTGGTAGTTTTTGTTAACCATTGATCATCAAAATCCAATTGCACTCTTCCCCAGTGATAATAAGGAAATAAGTGCTCAATAACCCTATTTGCTATAAATATCACAGGAAAATTGTTACATGAATGAACAGGAACATGCAACTGCTGCCAGATATTTTGTGATAGAATTTACTATAATGTTAATTAAAATGGTCTGCATCCAAGTAAGAAACCGAGTCTTATGTGCCAGTAGTTGTTTTAGAGTGGACTTATTTTCTATTTGCATCCTTTAGCCAGGAAACTCCATGAATAGACATTAACTGTTTTAGTTCAAATAATATCATATCCAGTAGTCCCTGTTTAACTGGAAATGCTATAATCCATCAATCCAACCTGAACAATCAAAAGGTAATTATAGAAAGCAATTTGGTTTAATTTTACATGGTTTTCATAGGAAGAAAGGAACACTCACTAATTATTTCAGATTCAACTCAGTCCTGGTTTCTTTGTGTTAATTCATTGGGTTAACTCTTGTCTCTTATTCCTAGCTCTGACCATAACCAACCTGTTCATGTCCATCAAAAGTGAAGTAGTTCTGACCTATGAAATCCAGTGCCTATAATAGCTGAATATACAGACATGTTTCTGTTTCTTTATATGAATTAATACATAAATATATGACCCATGGTTCATGTTTGGTTAAATGAAGTATTATTATATGCATAGATAAATTATGCAAATTTGAAAATAGTATATGAATAACATGCTTCTAAAAGTTGGAATCTCTCTATGAAATATCGTTGAACAAAAACCTCTGTCATAAAGCTAGGAATACAGTTTTATTGAAATGTCTGGTACACGTTAGCTACTCACTGCATGTCTTTTGAGATAATAAAGAAATGTTTTCAACAAAGATTAATAAAACTTGTCACTTATTTGTCTGCTTTCATCTCTTCTTAAAAATAGTCAAATCTTAAATAAGAGAATAAGGACCAGTTTTCTCAGTGGCTTAAAATGGTGTGTTCATGAAGCCAGGTGTGGTGGTGCACACTTGTAATCCCAGTACTTGGGAGGCTGAGACAGGAAGATCACAGGTTCACAGCCAGCCTCAGCTACTTAGTGAGGCCCTCCGCAACTTAGTGAGAACCTGTTTCAAAACAAAGAATAAAAAATGGGCTGGGGGTGTAGTTCAGAGGTAGAATGCCTCTGGGTTCAATCCCCAGTACTACAAAAAAAAATTATATGCTCATGAAGTAGTGTTTACTTAAGTTTGGCTGTGTAACTTTTCTGTCACTGTTGGGCTCACTCACATGTCTGACTCTCACAGGGAATGGTACTTGCAATTGAGCTATATATTTCTCTTCATCCAGCACCCTCGTTTGTATATCATCTCTTACAGATGGAAAAGTTTAAGAATATGAAATGGACATGTGAAAAAGCATCTAACTTTCTTATTGTGTCACATTTACAATTATCCATTTGAGCAAAGAGAGTCACATGGCTGTTGCCAAGTCAGAAAAGCAGAACTCCATCAAGTTATTTGGCAAGGCACATCTTTGCAGGGAGGGGTAAAACAATTGAGGCCATTGATATGAATCATCCACAACAGAGTATCTGTATAGCAAGCACACTTCTCAACCAGGTAACTGACTTTGTCAAAATGGGCCAGGCTGAGGGCCTGTGATTGATATTAGCCTCTGCTTCTCTTGTGTTAACTCAGATACCCAGGGTCAGATCTGCTAAGTTACTAAAAGGATGTTATAAGTGAGCCTCCAGGCCTTACATTATTTGTCTGTACACTATGGTCCACAGGCACTCATTAAAAATCTCTAATATCTCTGACTAATGATAGATTATTATTTTCTATGGTCATGTCTGGGGATTACACATGCAGAAGATTTCATGGAGTTAGATCATATGGAAATAAAATCATTAGCACCATGATTCAGAGTCATTTGTCCATATGAGTAATAATAATAAAAAAGTTATTCAAACTCTTTTGTCCCTATATAGATCTCCTGGGTAGTACACATTTATTTACAACAGATCCAGATCTGCTCTCCCATACTCTGGATTGGGATAAATTTATAGTGCTGATTTTCCAGAACAATCAGTTCCACAGGGTTATGGGGATTTCCATTTTGTCATCAGAAACAACATCTGAGAGCAGAGAAGTGTGTCCACGTAATCACCTAGGGCAAGGTCAGTGTCCAATTTCATTTAGGTCTTGTAGTCTTGATCTCAGTAATATGAACTGTCAATCTTTTTACTAAAGTCATATAAATTATCCATAAATCTACTGAACTCAAAGAAGGCCAATATGAACTGCCAATTCATCAAGCGATTTTTGAAAAGGAGAAGTTTCTTCTTCCTTTTAGGAAGAAAAGAGGAAGCATACACTTTGACTCAAATTTCTTCCCTCCTAATTGCTGAGACTGGAATCTCAACCAAGGTGGAGAAAGGTGTAGGTAATGGCCTGTGAATACTTGACTAGAAGAGCAATGTGTTTGAGTTCTTGAATTTGGGAGGATTAAATCTTCTTTAAATTTCTTACTGATGCCAGGCGTGGTGGCACATGCTTGTAATCCTAGTACGTTGGGAGGCGGAGACTGGAGGATCCGGGTTCAGGGCCAGCCTCAGCTCTCTCTCCCTGTCTCTCTATTTCTCTCTCCTTAGTGAGGCCCTCCGCAACTTCATGAGACCCGCTTTCAAAATAAAGTATAAAAAATAGGGCAAGGGGTGTAGTGTGGAGGTAGAACGCCCCTGCATTCAATCCCCTGTACCGCAAAAAAAAAAAAAAAATTCTTACTGTTGACTATAGGTAGTGTTTAAGCATATCATACAAATGCACAATTTTTAAATGTTTGATAATATATCAAGAATATTCATGGTGCCTTTATCTAAGGCATTTAGACTGCCCACCATTCTGTTGCTGTTCAGATACCAGAAGAAACTGTAAATATACTGCTGTTTAAATTTTTTTTATTTCCTTTAAAATCAGCTCCACTAGGACTATTCAGTAAAACTGGGTAAAATTGATACTATGTTTGTTTTCCCATGAGTGCTTGGGGTGTCTGCACAGATTTCACTTGGCCAAGAACTTGGGGACCTCAAAGATATCTCCTTCAGATACTAAGATGGCCTCTTCAGAGGTATATGTTAGTTACCAAAGATCTTAAACAGGTAAGTAATCTGAAAGAGAGGCAGATTTACTTCAGTGGGAAGTTCCAGCTTGATGGGCTGTTATGAAGCAGAGAAAAAGAGACTAGGCCTTCTCACAGTTCAAACTCTGAAGGAAAAACAAACCACACATAAGCAAGCAACAAACTCCAGAAAAATCCATGTGCAGACAAAAGGTGAACGTTGACAGAATTAAAGGGACAGGTAAAGCTAGTTAGGGTGAAGTATTCTGGAGCATTCTGGAGTATTCTGTGGTTGCTTGAAACAGCAGGGTTTTGTTTTTAATAGCTCTGCTAACATAATTTTCTTTGAAGGGCCAGCCAGTTTACCTAGAATGATCTGTGTTGATTTTGAAGTAAATAATTGAATGATTAGTGTATTTTGTGGTATGTTAGGGTGGGAATAAAAGTGAAAGTGAAAATATCTTCATCTTCTTTATTCCACATTTTATATGAAAATAAGTATGTTGATCAAAGGTAAAATGAAATATTTCTTTACTAGTATGGTACTATAATCTTGAAATTGTGATTTTTGTTTTAACTTTAATGAGATTCAGAGAATATTATCTCAGCAATAATTTTCTATTTTGAAAAGGTTACACTTAATTAGGAATAATAAAATAAGTAATTTAAATAATATACTGATCACTTAAGTATGTTCTTATGCTTCAAGCATGATTTTGTTTAAAAAATGTGACCTTGTAGATTTGGAGTCATTTGAAGTAAAAGGAGTATGACAATTTGTCTATAAAATGGTTATCAAATTTTTTTCTTAAATAATACCTTTGTGAACTAGAAGTAGGCAAACTTTTATAGGAAGGACACAAAATTTGGGAAACAAGTGATAGATGAGCTTCATAAAAGTGAACATTATGTTAAGTGAGATTAGTCAGTTACAGAAAGTAAAAAATTATATGTTTTCTCTCATATGCAGAAGCTATAAAGTAATCAGGATACAAAAGAGACTTTAGATAATGGAAGAGAAACCCCAGCGGAGTGAGGCAGAAGGTCCAGGGAGGGTGGTGGTGTGGGGAGAGGGATAATTAACAAAGGAGGAGCTTCCATTCATGCTGTATACATATGTGAGAATACCAATGCCAATCTCAATATCATGTATGGGGGAATGGGAGGGAGTGGGGAAGAAGCCAGGAAAAACTCACCAAGTGCTGTGTGCATGTATGTCACTATCATTCTGAACTACATTATGATGTGAGACTATAATGCACCAATAAAAGTATATAAAAACAAAAAAGTAAGTTATATTTTGGGAGAGACACACATAAATGTATAAACATTTATATATTTATACACACAAACACATACATCTGTCTAGACATAACATTTTTATCAGAATAGTCAAAGATATAAAGAATACAAATCAGAAAAAAATATGTAACAACTAAAAATAGTATGTGTGAGACCTTGGGTTCGATCTGCAATACAAGAAAAAATAAAGAGGGAGAATATATAGCCAATAACCACATGCAAAAATATTGACATTTGTAGTTTTTAGTGAAATTTAAATTAAGTCACTTCAGAAAACATTTGGTATCATCTCATGAAGTAAACATAGCTCTACTCAATGACCTAGTGATTCTACTCCAAGGTATTTACAGAAAAGAAAACATGTCTGTACAAAAAGTCATTCTGAAAAATGTACAGATAGTTTGCTAGTTTTCTATTATTGTGAAAAAAATTTCCCAAAACTGAACAACTTAAAACAACACTTGTGTATTATCTTATAATTCTGTAGGTCAGGAGTCCAGGCAAATTTAACTGAGTTCTCTCAGTGTTTCACTGGGCTGAAATAAACTTTTGGGTCTTGTTTCTTCACTGTATAGTGTACATGGGGAAGCATACGCTTCAAGGTTCATTCAGGTTGTTAGTAGAACTTAGTTCTGTGCAGCTAGAGGACAGAGGTTCACTTTAATTTTCCAACTGATGTTTATGTGGTTTGACCTTTGCACACGGTGCCTTCCATCTTCAACCTGGAACAGTGTCAAGTTCTTGTAGTGTTATGAGTCTGATTTTTCTCTTCTACCAGATAGAGCCAAATCATATAATATCTCTTTTAGCTAACTCAACATCAACTTATCAGTAACTTTAATTACATTTCCACATGCAATCCTACATAATCTTGAGTGTGAGATTTCATCATATTCACAGTCCCTGAATTCAGTACAGAAAATTGTGGTGCAAGGCATTTTATATAAATTGCCTAATATACAGTTTTATTCATAATATCCCCATACTGGAAACAAAACATATGGCCTAAAGCCAACATTTTAGGATTTTGTTATGGTAGCATATCAGTTCCAAATTTAGTTCTAGTATTATTTCAAAACAAAACAAACTCAATAAGTAATGGTTTAAAACAACTGCAAACATTTATTTTGACCATAAATCTGTTATTGTGAATATGAATGGGAAACCATGTGCACACTCCTTCCTGCTTTAATGTCTTAGCTGGAATTCATTCCAGCACATGGTTGGGTGCCAGCCAAGCATCTCTCCACATGGTTTATTCATGTATCTAGCTTATATTTTTTTCACAATATGATGCCCCCATAAGATTAAGACCTCTTATATGGTTAATAACTCCAAGTGTTAATGGACCAACATACCAGAAGTAGAAGTTGCTCAGAAATTGAAATATTAACTTCTGCCATGTTCTATTGGTGATGAAATCACAAAGGACCAGAATCAAGAGAGGCAGGCATATACTCCAACTGTCAATAGGAGGGTCAAAAACTTTTCAGAGCTTTTCTCTTTTTAGATTGAAATATTTGATAGCCGAGTTTTTCAGAAACAAAACCTACACACTATAAGAAAAAAATTAATTAGTACAAGTGATTTGAGCCAAATATAAAGGTGTCAAGTTACTAATTGGTGTAAATTGTATAGAAATATTTGGAAAGAAGAAATAACAAGGGCAGAATGTCATAAATGTCATCATGACTAAACTTCTGAATATGAGATGAAAAAATAAACTTTCATTCTGAGAGATAAAGGCACTATAGTAATTAAGATTCTTGATATGCTTGATAATTTTTATACACATTTCTGGTCAACTCATGTAAGTGTTATCCTTGATTACTATTTTTCATGGACTATGTTATATTTCTACATTCATGTGACATTTGAGACTATGAATTTGATAACATATCACACCTGTGATTATGTTGTCTTACATGGCAAAAGGAATTTTGCAGATGTTATTAAGGTTACTAGTTATTGGTAAGTCCACTCATTAGGAGTGAAATTGAAGTTTTTCCAGCATGTAGTTGTATGAACTGTTTTAAAATATTAGATTATCAAAAGAGGACTCTAACTCCATTCTTGATGTCTAAGAGATTTTCCAAGCACTTCCATCTATTCCCATCTTCCCACTCGATACGGCTGGCTGAGATTATAAGAAAGCTTGGGTGCTGCCTCCCTTGATGCAGCTGAAAAGTTTAAACTAGACAAACCCCAACCTGTACACAGGAGAAACTGACCCCAGCTTGTAATCACAATAAAAACAATGGCCATTTGCTTAAACCATTTTCAGACCACCTTGGTATCTACCCTAATCTAGCCTAGAAGCCTCGATAGATGAGAAATAAATCTCTTTATATCCTTTTAATGTCTATATAGCATTATCTGTCTAGCAACTGAACCAGTTTGGGTGGAGAAGAGTTGATCCAATGCTCCACCTTATGACTACAAAGCAATGGGCATAGTGAGTGGGTGTCCTAGGCAATGACTACCAGCAGCCTTGCTTCTCACACTTTTGCTTGCTCCATGATCCGGTTGCCACTGCTGTACACGCACTGTGAGCTGATGGCTGTGGACTCCCATGTGTTTTCAGCTCTGCTGTTGCCCCTTTGCAGGCATATACTTTGAGTTATGCTGCTCTCTGCGGAATATGCTCATCCCCACCATGATTTTAGACTTAACCAACTTAAACTGGAAGCATTGATAATTGCCATTCAGGCACTGTAGTATGGTATTAGAGCCCTCCTTACAGTAACTCTGGCTGTATGTATTGATAGGTACCTCTTGGATGAATTAGATTGAATCGGAATTTTGTTCTTCAATTTTGGAATAAGTCCTAACTTACATTTTTAGCATAAGTCATGAGAAAGACTTTTACCCTGTGACTACTGGTCTTGTGTGTCAACCAAGTATCAGATCCTGTTCGACTGATAAAAGGAATGATGTCCTTGCAATATGTGGGTTCATTGGGTGATCATTCTTGGGAAGAGCAGTTATTCTGTGACTTGCTGAGGTCTACATGCCTAAAATCAGATGGTTCACAAGGAGGCTGTAAAAGGTCTTTGCTGCTTTCTAGGTTTCTGCAGTCAAACATAACCTGATCTTCAGAGTTATAGAGTAAAACACTCATGGCATACACATAGTTTCCTGCCCCCAAAGTTTAACTTCTTTTTTTTTTTTTGCGGTACCGGGGATTGAACGCAGGGGTGTTCTACCTCCGTGCTATGCCCCCGGCCCTATTTTTTATACTTTATTTAGAAACCGGGTCTCACGAAGTTGCGGAGGGCCTCACTAAGGAGAGAGAGAGAGAGAGAGAGAGAGAGCGAGCTGAGGCTGGCCGTGAACCCGGATCCTCCGGTTTCCGCCTCCCAAAGTACTGGGATTACAAGCGTGCACCACCACACCCGGCCCAAAGTTTAACTTCTGCCACTCTTGTAGGCCCAGAGGACCTCATCAAACTATTTGGTAACTATAAAACATTCTGACAGACATATTAGGCTTCACTGAGTACCATGGCTCATAATCATGCCAAGAAGTTAATTTAAACCCAATCCATAAACCCAATGAAGCGGTAATTGCTATGTGGGAGGCCCCTAACTATGATAATACTGACTTAGAAATCTCTGAAGAAAGATACAGTAGTGTATTTGACACTCCTTCAGGACATAAAAATGCAAAGGAGCTCATACATGCAATAAGGTGAAGAGCCATTGCCCAACACAAAGTAAAGGCCCTGCCACCTCAGTGAAAATGCCTGTGAATTACTTGGCTAATCAAGGGCTTTCCCATCTCTGATACCATTAAGAAATAATTACTGCCCCCTCAGAACCCACAACAGCTGAACAAGCCCAACATCATGTAGGTCGTTTTGTGCTCTGCAGACAACATGTTCCTCATTTAGAAATCATAGTTAAACCAGTTTATGATGATATTCTTAACTCAGACCAGAGTGTGGCTGCTCCTAAAAAACACTCTAGTTTCTGTCCAAATTCTAATACTGCAGATACTCCCAGTAGTGGCCCCTCAGACTCCTTCCTTGTAAAGGCATTAGTGATTTCTTATCATGATTCCTGGAGTCTCTGGACCACCCAAGGGCCTCTGGTGCAAAAACTTGCCCTTCTCAAACTTGCACTGCATACCACTAGAACATCAACTACTAGCTGTGTACTGAGTCCTCCTGGAGAAGAGGTTATCATGTGCCCTGCAGATATGACTTTCCATACCTGATTATGATTATGCCTTGAGTTGTGGAAACAGGACCCTCAGGCCTGCAAAGCCCACAGAGGCCACATGATTGAAAATAAAAGGTTCTTATGGGGGAGATGAGAATATGGGACACATGACATATCCATCCCATATAGAGTGGGAAGTGGCTTCCTTTGCCAGATTTAATGAAACTGTTTAAGTTTAACCATCTCCTACACCCATTGCTCAAGTATGGAACAACTTGGGATCAACTGAGAGGACTATTATATATAATAGTATACAGACTAGATATATATATCTATATATATAATATATATATAGATAGATATAATATATATAGTATACAGACTAGTATACAGTAATGCCACCATCATGCTTGATGAAAGATAAATGATGACGCTTATTTTCTGTATTTCATTGAAGTCAATTCCACAAAGTCCTAATCTGTGGTATGAGTATAAAATTAATAATTGATTAAGTGAGCATTCACTTACTATGCATAATGTAATATATTAGTACACAGGATAAACTAATCAAAATAATGAAATTGTATGATTCTGTCATTAAATAATTTGTAGCTATAAGGAAAGATAAAAACCACTTTCTATATTTAAACCTAACTTGTACCAAAAGGCATGAATGATTTTTCAATGTGTAATTCAAAATTAAAATACTCACATATAATTTAAGCATTTGTCAGAGAAGAATTTGAAAATCCTAATTTAGTGTCTATTTAAAATTTTTTATAGTCAAAATTTCTTTCTGAAGTTGGTCTGGTGTCGCTATCACTATGAACTACATTTTGATGTGAGACTATAATGCACCAATAACAATATAAAAAATAAAATCATTTCAGTATGCATTAAAAAACTAAAATTTGTGTAGAAGTTAAATGATATGTGAGAAACTACATAATCAGAAAAAATATCAAAGGGAAAGGTGGAAATGGAATTATACACTTTAAAATGGCAAAGGCTATACATTGCATCTGGTAAATCTGTTATATATATATATAATTAATCATGAAAAATATTAGAAAAAATGTATTAATAGATCACTAAACACTGAAGAGGACTTGAGTGCTAAATGAGTGCATTATATAAGGTAGATTTTACAAACACACTAATGAAGCTTCATTTACTTAGCATTAAAGATGCTCTCTGTGTGTACATCCATAGCTGATTCCATTTAATTAAAAAATTATGTTTCCAGTTCTATATATAATATAAATTAGGAAAGGTAAAGGTGTAGGGCCCTCCACCCAGTGCCATGAAAGGGCCTGGTGGACTAGCAGAAGCCTGCTCTAGAGTACTGAGTACCAGGCCTCTCCCATGTGGCAGTGATTCAGCATATCAATGGCAAAGATGGCACTGGCGGACCCCTTGGAGGGAGGTCCCGCAGATAGCCCCACCTAGCCTCAGGAGGGCTATGATAGGCAGTTACCTCCTTCCGCGCTCATGGACAACAGGTGCCTCTGCCTACGATAGGTTATAGGGGGGGCATAATGACCCGACCCGTCGCGTGCCATTGGGTCACACCCTACTGCTTGCGAGTTTCCTGTATGGCCTCTACTATAAAAGGGAGATTGGCTTTCTAATAAACGAGATCGTGCCAGACATATCTCCCGGTCCGTGGTGTGTGATTTCGGGCCGTCGACGTTTGCTCCCCCGTCAGCATCGTACCACTCTTGGGCAGGACCCGAGAGACTGGTGCCGCATGCGAGGCATTTCTCTCTACTTCGAAAACTTCTGCCTAATTCAATGCTGACAGGTAGGTGGTCTTCAGGGCAGACGTTGGCCCATAAATTATGGGGAAGTCAAATTCTAAACCTGATCCAACCCTTGCCCTTCATCTCCTTTTAAAAAGCCGAGGATTAAATCTCTCTGGCTCGGACTTTCGGTGCGGCAGCACCTGGAGGTGGAGCCGCTCTCGCCCGGCGGGGACTCTGTGACAGGGCGGGACACAGCGGTGCGCGCGGGGGGGGGGGGGGGCTGGGTCCGGGTGCTCACCAGCCGGGAGGAGCCTCCGCTGCCCGCGGGGGAAGAGGCGGCGCCAGCTAAGTCATGGCTGTGTGCCCGGCTCATGTCCGAAGTCGCCACCGCCGTCGCCACCGGCCTCCCCGGAGGAACCGCGGGCCCGCGGGGAACCGCTGGAGGCTGTAGGCAGCGAGGGTGCGGGCCGGTAGTGCGCACACTCGGCGCCCAGGCGGTCGTGCGGGTGGCCGGGCCGGGGGCGCTCCGGCTGCGGTGGATGATGCGCGTCTTGGAGCGGTGCCGCGGCTTGCGCCCTGGCCCCACCCCTCGGGAGGGAAAAGCGGGGAGCTGTATGGGGCAGGATGGTGGAATAAGGGCCTGCAGAAGAGTAAGGGCCGGCAGCCCGGCCTCCTGCCCCCCCACCGCCCGCGCTGGCACTGGCGGGGCCCAGCCCCCACCTCTGCCGCGTCGGCAAGAGGGCCCGGAGGCAGAGCTCAGGGCGCTGCGCTCGCCCTACCTTGCAAGTGGCGGCACCGAGCAGCCAGAGCTCGGCCTGCAGCTCCCGCAGGAGGCTGTAGGCGGCCACAGGGCGGGATGAAGCTGGGAAAAGGGCCGCGTCAGGCGGGCCCAGGTGGAGGAGTGCTCCGGAGCAGGGTCCAGCCTTTAAAAAACCTTATCAAGATATCATTGGGCTTCAGATGTTTTCTATTATAGAGCTTGAGTAGAAGCGTGGAAAAGTGAAATCGAGCCGCCTGCCACAGCCGCTTGCGCCCTGGACTCTAGCGCTGTCTACATGTGTGTCTGTATGTGTAACCTGTTGATGTCTTATGTTGTCAATATATTGTCTGTCTATGGTACCAAAAATTGGCTTTCAAATGAATGAGTACTCATAAATTAAATAATAATAACAACAACTAAAATGGATCCATATACCTTTTCAGTTCACGTGATCTAAATTCTTAAAAAATAAGTTAATTTAAATTTGTTGATAAAAAAGGAGTAAAAGATGTTATTAAAAATCATTAACATAAGCCGGGCATGGTGGTGCACGCTTGTAATCCCAGTACTTTGGGAGGTGGAGACCGGAGGATCCGGGTTCGTGGCCAGCCTCAGCGCGCATGCGCGTGCGATCAATCTCTCTCTCTCCTCTCTCCTCTCTCTCTCTCTCTCTCTCTCTCTCTCTCCCTAGAGAGGCCCTCCGCAACTTCGTGAGACCCTGTTTCAAAAATAAAGCATACAAAAAATAGGGCCGGGGGCGTGGCGCGGAGTTAGAATGCCCCTGTGTTCAATCCCCGGTACCGCAAAAAAAAAAAATTATTAACATGATTCTTTTCCAATCAAAATTGTATCTGTCTATTTTGTTTGATGTTTAAAGTATAATGACCATTTTCATTTAGTTTTTTTCCTCTACAGAAAGAAAAAGGCCTTCAGTCATTCTTTATTGATTCCTGCTTAAAATAATGTTTGGCTTTTAAAATATAGTGAGGGATGCATATCTCAGGCTTTAAAAAATTTTAAGTCATGCTATCCATACTTATCCCTGGAGTATATATTAGATAAAAGGCTAAAGACTTTAAAAATGAAGAAAATACTAATTTTTGTTATCCAGTTTGGCTCTAATGTAAATTCAGAAATAAAGATTCATTCTAAAACATAATACAAATCTAAATATTTAAAGTTTTCCCCCCTAAAAAATAGCGGTGGTAATGTCTGATGTACAGTCTTCCTCAAAGTGACAAGTGGCCACCTAAATAATTTCATTTAGTGTCAGTTTGACTGGTGGACTCTGCCTCAGATATCCCCTGCTGTATAGACTTTCACATTTGTGTCCAGCTTGTAGTCTGTTGCTCACTGGCAGAAAATGGGTATCTATAATCTGGCACAATGCTTAGTGTCCTGTCAGCAAAAAAATAAGATACCTGGCAAATTAAAGCTACAAGATATTTGTTAGAAAAGGCCTATGCTTGTTTAGCATCTAAGTTTTCACAGGTAATCTAAAACAGCTATTAAAACTGGTAAATTGAGTAAATATAAATGGTATAAGTTTTTAAATGTCTATCCTTAAAATATCTAAATTGTGTAAGTTAAAATGCTAGACGTCAATTGCTAAATATAAAGTATTCTTGGCTCTTTAACATCAGTAAAAGACAATATATTCAAGTCTATCAAATGTGTTTTTAATATGGGTAAAAACGGATTAAGATTGCCTTCCTTTGGATATCTACTAAATGCAAATTACTGAGTTAAAATTTTTATTAAAATATAATTCTATATATAAAAGGCTAAAGAATCTTTAGGCTATGTTTTGATTAACAACTATTAAAAACAAAGTATTTTATCTCACCTAAAAAATGTAATTTATCCAAATTAAAAGATTCCTTATAAGAATTGGTTCTAATATAAGAGAACCCAATAAATAAAAGGAAATATTTAGTAAAATGAAGAGGTATTTTAGTAAGAAGGTTAAAGAAAAGAGGAAAATGCTTTTAGATGGAAAAGGCTATTACATGGTAAAATTTTGTTCTAAATGATTGAGTTATTCCATAAGGAAAGAGAAAGATGAGAACTAAAATTACAGAAGTTTAAGCATGTTACAGAAGATTTGAGAAAGTTAGAAACAAATTATATAGGGTAAAACTCAAAAATTTTGTATGTGTAATTAAGATTGGCAAATTTAAAAAAATTATTTAAAGGGTTTTCTAAAAATCACATTTAATGCTTTGATTCAATTAGGTTTTCTTAAGATATTGACCTGTTCTTGGTAAAATTTTACAAAATACTAGCCTAAAAGCAAAGTTTTTTTTTTCGCATTTATTTAAGGCAGTTTCCTGTATTTTCTTAGAACAATAGGGTTTCTTCTTGCTCTAGGTAACAATCTACTAAGGCCTAGCTTAAACAAGTCTCCTACATCTTAATCAAGATAATCTCTTGGTCAGACCTCTGGTCACAGCATTTTAGCAAAATCAGAGTTTAAAGTTCTGTGTTTTATTGCCTGTTAAGATGTTACGAGTTGGAAAATCCTGTTATAGGTGAAAGCCTGTCTACTTCATAAACATCCAAACAAAAACCACAAATAAGAAATACGAGAGATTTATTAACTGCCCTTTTCATGTTGGCTTAATGATTCTATGTTGTTTCCCTACCCCTTTTACACAAGGGAGAAAATCTAAATAAGCAAAGGTTTATCTAAATATTTCATAGAAGCTTGTAACCCTACATATGTGAGTTTTATATACATACAAGGTGTAACCAATAAGTAATCTCTTTAATACAATAAAATCTGGTTTACACCTGTTTTGCGATGAATAAATGCCATCAACTAATAATCCTATTTCTTTTCATCAGCATTGGGTATTAATAATAATTATATGTAAAGGTCATGTTTAAATAAAAATTGTTTTATATCATTAGATATTATCTAAACTATTATAAAACCTGGGTTTGTTCTTGTCCCTAATAATCTTATTTAATACTTTCCTTACATGTCTTTATAACTGTTTACTAATATTACAAATGCTTTATCAGCCATAAACCTATTAACCTCAATTCAAAAATCTCTTTTAAAACAAAAAAGGGAAAATATGGAGTCATGCTTTCCCTAAGGATTTTCTTGTTACTCTTAAAATTTTTTTCATTCAAATTAAAAATGATTTTCTTACAGCATCTCAGAGACATGCAATGGAAACTCATTCACTGACTCAACTTATTCCTCAGGTCTTCTAAATGGATCCCTTGGATGGAAATGGGAAAGATCCATCTTCATTAATAACTCTTGGTAAAGGATATTCTTGTGTAAAAAATAATGATGTTTGTGTTTTATGCCAGGAGTTCGTAGCTCAAGCAGTATTAAAAGTGAGAAAGCAATATGGACAGGTATATATTATTAATTATATGGATGATATTTTATTAGCTCATAAGCAAGGAGTGTTGCTTGCTGCCTATGCCTGTTTGCAGAAGACCTTAAAAAGAACAAGGATTGGTTATTGCCCCTGGGAAAGTACAGACTAAGTCACCGCATACCCTATATCCTAAGGTAATTCAGCCACAAAAAATTCAAATCAGGAAAGTTGGTCAAAAATTCTTGAACGATTTTCAAAAATTATTGGGAGACATCTATTGGCTTCATCCATATTTAAAATTTTTTTTACAGGAGAGTTAAAGCCTTTGGTTGATATTTTAAAAAAGAAAATTCCAGCCCTGCATCGGAGGAGACTTTAGGAAGGTAGGCAGACGTTACAGGCACTGGAGTCAGCTATGAAACAGCAACAAGTATATATTTTCTACTGCTCATACACCAACTGCTGTTCTATGACAGGATGGATTGTTGCTGTGGATCCATTTACCTGTATCTCCTTCCAGAGTTTTAACACATTATTGGGAGGCAGTTGCATGCTTAGTGTAAATGGTTAGGACGGAATCTAAAAAATAATTTGTAAAAGAACCTGCCTTGATAGGAGTTCCGTTCACTATAGCAAGTGAACTGGTTATTTCAAAATGTGGATTCTTGGACAATTACTTTCACAGCTTTTGAGGGTGAAATTAATAATTACTATCCTAAAGATAAATTGTTACAATTTGTAAATAATAATGCTTTAGTTTTTCCAAAAATTATGGGACAGAAACCTTTAGCAGAAGCTTTGTTAGTATTTACTAATGAATCATCTAATGGGAAAGCAGCATATATTATTCAAAAATAAATGTTTTCCTTTAAAACAGCTCCTGCATCAGCTTAGGTAGTAGAATTAACAACTGTAGCTACAGTGTTTCAGAAATTAGCCACAGTTACTTTTAATTTGGATACAGATAGTCATTATGTAGCTAAAACTTTACAAGTTCTTGAAACTGTTGTCTATGTAGATACTGCCAATGTTCAAGTAAAATTATTTTTACAAATTCTGCAACGCATTCATGATAGGAAGCATCCTTATTTTGTAGGTCATATAAGAGCTCATACAGGATTACCTGGTCCTTTAGCAGCAGGAAATGTGCTTCCTGCCCAAAACAAATTTCAGTACCGCATTTTGGAGTCAATCCTCAAAGCTTAAAACTTAATCACTTATGGCAAATGAAAGTGACATATGTGGCAAATTTGGTAAACTAAAGTATGTGCATGTTGCTATAGATACATATTCAGGATTTCTCATGGCTACTGCACAGACTGGGGAAGCAACTAAACAGGTAATTGCAGAAAATTTTTGCCATCAATTTAACATTGAGCTCAAAACTAGTATTCCCTACAATCCTCAAGGACAAGGGATTGTAAAATGCACCCATAGGGCCATACAAGTAAAAAAGGGGGGAGATATACCCCCAATTCTTTAAATCATTCGCTTTTTATTTTGAATTTTTTAAATGTGGATGTATAAGTCATTCACCTTTTATTTTGAATTTTTTAAATGTGGGTGTACAAGGCCACTCTGCTACAGACAGATTTTGGCATCCACACACTCAAGATATTTATGTTCAAGTGAGATGGAAGGATCCTTGCACGGGACAATGGCATGGTCCCGACCCAGTGTTAATATGGGGGCAAGGGCATGTGTGTGTTTTTCCTCAGGACGCAGAAGGGGCAAGGTGGCTTCCTGAGATGTTGGTGTGGTTTGCTGGACGAGTACCTGAGAAGGAGCTGGAGAATGAAGATGCTGTGACAGATGTGGCTGTTAATGGTATTTCTACAGATGACCTCAGCTGAAATTTACTGAACTTATGTTCCTGATCCACCTATATTACATCCTGCAGTATCCGTGATTGCTTGCTCAGCCTGCTACAAAACATTTGAGGATGCAGCAAGCTGGGAGCTTTAATTATCCTAGATCAGGAAGAAGGTTGCCTATTTATTTTGTTAAGGACGGTCAAAAGCCAGGGTGTATTGAGACTGATGTGCATGTGCTTGATGGACGAGGGAGATGTTATAATTATGAAGAAGAATTATGGAGGAGAAGTGATAGATTTATTTTGAATTGGTCTGGGAATCAGCAAGGAGGAACTAAAGAGGACCCCCAGACTGAAGTTGATGATTGGGCTAAGGGATTGTCTGCTGGACTATGGTGGGCTAATTCAGGTTATCAACAGACATATATTTGGAAGCTTGCTGCTGCCATAAGCAATATAACTGCTCACGGATCTGGATATAATCGCACGGAAGGACTAAATAACTGCATAAAAATGAGCAACCAGACGAACTTATCTGGATGCCCTTTAAAAGGCCTTGTTATGGCATGTGTCAATTTACCTTATGTGTTGTTAGTAGGAAGTATTAATATTACTATTGATCCTCATGTTTTTAATGTTAATTGTGAGA
>PVJS01013113.1:0-18865 GCA_004027185.1 Glis glis | reverse complement strand
CCACAAAAATTCAAATCAGGAAAGTTGGTTAAAAAAAGTTGACCGATTTTCAAAAATTATTGGGAGACATCTATTGGCTTCATCCATATTTAAAAATTTTCACAGGAGAGTTAAAGCCCTTGTTTGATAGTTTAAAAAGGAGATTCCAGCCCTGTGTTGGAGGGGACTTTAGGAAGGTAGGCAGGCATTACAGGTACTGGAGTCAGCTATGGAACAGCAACAAGTATATATTTTCTACTGCTCATACACCAACTGCTGTTCTATGGCAGGATGGACCATTGCTATGGATTAATTCACCTTTATCTCCTTCCAGAGTATTCACACCTTATTGGGAGACTGTTGCATGCTTAGTATAAATGGTTAGGATGGAATCTAAAAAATAATTTGTAAGAAAACCTACCTTGATAGGAGTTCCATTCACTACAGCAAGTGACCTGGTTTTTTCAAAATGTGGATTCTTGGACAATTGCTTTCACAGCTTTTGAGGGTGAAATTAATAATCACTATCCTAAAGATAAATTGTTACAATTTGTAAATAATAATGCTTTAGTTTTTCCAAAAATTATGGGACAGAAACCTTTAGCAGAAGCTTTGTTAGTATTTACTAATGAATCATCTAATTGGAGAGCAGCATATATTATTCAAAAATAAATGTTTTCCTTTAAAACAGCTCCTGCATCAGCTTAGGTAGTAGAATTAACAGCTGTAGCTATAGTATTTCAGGAATTAGCCACAGTTGTTTTCAATTTGGATACAGATAGTCATTATGTAGCTGAAACTTTACAAGTTCTTGAAACTGTTGTCTATGTAGATACTGCTAATGTTCAAGTAAAATTATTTTTACAAATTCTACAACGCATTCATAATAGAAAGCATCCTTATTTTGAGGTCATGTAAGAGCTCATACAGGATTACCTGGTCCTTTAGCAGCAGGAAATGCGCTTCCTGCCCAAAACAAATTTCAGTACCGCATTTTGGAGTCAATCCTCAAAGCTTAAAATTTAATCACTTATGGCAAAAGGAAGTGACATATACGGCAAATTTGGTAGACTAAAGTATGTACATGTTGCTATAAATACATATTCAGGATTTCTCATGGCTACTGCACAGACTGGGGAAGCAACTAAACAGGTAATTGCAGAAAATTTTTGCCATTAATTTAACATTGAGCTCAAAACTAGTATTCCCTACAATCCTCAAGGCCAAGGGATTGTAAAATGCACCTATGGGTAAAATAGGGTAAAATGGGTAAAATATAGGTAAAAAGGGGGGAGATATACCCCCAATTCTTTAAAGCATTCACTTTTTATTTTGAAATTTTTTATTTTGAAATTTTTAAATGTGGATGTACAAGGCATTCACTTTTTATTTTGAATTTTTTAAATGTGGACATACAAGGCTGCTCTGCTACAGATTTTGGCATCCACACACTCAAGATATTTATGTTCAAGTGAGATGGAAGGATCCTTGCACAGGACAATGGCATGGTCCCGACCCGGTGTTAACATAGGGGTGAGGGCATGTGTGTGTTTTTCCGCAGGACGCAGAAGGGACAAGGTGGCTTCCTGAGATTTTGGTGCGGTTTGCTGGACGAATACCTGAGAAGGAACTGGAGAATGAAGATGCTGTGACAGATGTGGCTGTTAACGGTATTTCTACAGATGACCTCAGCTGAAATTTACTGAACTTATGTTACTGATCCGCCTACATTACATCCTGCAGTATCCGTGATTCCTTGCTCAGCCTGCTACAAAACATTTGAGGATGCAGCAAGCTTGGAGCTTTAATTATCCTAGATCAGGAGGAAGGTTGCCTATTTATTTTGTTAAGGATGGTCAAAAGCCAGGGTGTATTGAAACTGATGTGCATGTGCTTGATGGACGAGGGAGATGTTATAATTATGAAGAAGAATTATGGAGGAGAAGTGATAGGTTTATTTTGAATTTGGTCTGGGAATCAGCAAGGAGGAACTAAAGAGGACCCCCAGACTGAAGTTGATGATTGGGCTAAGGGATTGTCTGCTGGACTATGGTGGGCTAATTCAGGTTATCAACAGACATATATTTGGAAGCTTGCTGCTGCCATGAGCAATATAACTGATCACGGATCTGGATATAATCACACAGAAGGACTAAATATCTGCATAAAAATGAGCAACCAGACGAACTTATCTGGATGCCCTTTAAAAGGCCTTGTTATGGCATGTGTCAATTTACCTTATGTGTTGTTAGTAGGAAGTATTAATATTACTATTGATCCTCATGTTTTTAATGTTGATTGTGAGAATTGTACCATTACTAATTGCATTTCTGTGACACCTAATGACACCCAAGTGATGATACTTCAACAACCTTATTTTGTTATAATCCCTGTTAACATATCAGGTCCATGGTATAGTGAGAAAGGATTACAAGTGTTATAAGAAATGGAGACCAAGAAAAATGGTTAGATTAATTATTGCAGGCATTGCAGCCTTAATTGCTTTTATAGCCACCGCTACGACTGCTGCAGTAGCTCTATCCCAAGAAGTACAAACAGCTATCTATGTTAATCAATTGTCTAAGGATGTTACCTTAGTGTTAGGGATATAGGAAGATATAGATAATAGGTTAGAACATAAAATAAATGCCTTGTATGAAGTTATTCAATATTTAGGAGATGAGGTTCATGGGTTAAAGATAAGAACTCATTTAAAGTGCCATGCATTTTTAATGCCCTAACCTCCTTCCTACAAAAGCCACTCCATGCCATCTAAATCCATCAAATGGAGGTCTGATATCAGTTTGGCCAATCAATATGAGGGCCCCAAATATTAAACCCCAGCCCAGTCAATAGCCAGAGATGGGTAAGATCCTGCTAGGTAAGATGAACCTAAGACAGGGGACTCAGCTAGCTCTGGGCCTCCCCCATGATGGGCAACTCCTGAATCCTGAGCAGGGCAACCTAAGACAGGCATGACCGCCAGTTTTAAACAAAGGAGGGGGAGATGTAGGGCCCTCCACCCAGTGCCATGAAAGGGCCTGGTGGACTAGCAGAAGCCTGCTCTAGAGTACCGAGTACCGGGCCTCTCCCACGTGGCAGTGATTCAGCATATCAATGGCAAAGATGGCACTGGCGGACCCCTTGGAGGGAGGTCCCTCAGATAGCCCCATCTAGCCTCAGGAGGGCTATGATAGGCAGTTACCTCCTTCCGTGCTCATGGACAACAGGTGCCTCTGCCTATGATAGGTTATAGGGGGGCGTAATGACCCGACCCGTCGCGTGCCATTGGGTCACACCCTACTGCTTGCGAGTTTCCTGTATGGCCTCTACTATAAAAGGGGGATTGGCTTTCTAATAAACGAGATCGTGCCAGACATATCTCCTGGTCCGTGGTGTGTGATTTCAGACCGTCGACGTTTGCTCCCCTGTCAGCATCGTACCACTCTTGGGTGGGACCCGAGATAAAGGTACTTGTATTATATAGTTACTGTGACTCCACGCTGATATCGAAAACTGGAAAGGCCTATATCAATCATCACACAAACTCGGTAAATAGAGAAATTTTTACTCTATCTCTAAATGATAAATCCAAATTCTAAAGCCTGTATTTTGCAAAAGATGTGAGCTTAAGGGTCAAACTCTTATGTTAGTGCAATTATTAATGGGTATACTGAAATAGCACATATTAATATTTCCTTCACCGTGTGCCTTTTTAATTAGGCAGCTCACTTAACATTTAATTTTGAATCTGCTTTCCTCAATATCTGATGTTCTCAGGTACACTTGTAATTATTTAGATATAATGTAAAAAACGGATGCCTCATTTTAATAAATGAATCGATTCACTTTAGTGAGTAAAAGTGTTTTTCCAGGGAGATAGTTATCTGAAGAATAAAATATACTCGACTAACATTAGACATCTTTGCTGCAAATCAGGTTCTTTCACACAGTGTTTAGACACAGGCAACTTACTTATTTTGGCTTTTATTTCTATTTGTGAAAAATAAAGTGTTTCAAGCAGTGCATTTCTCTAGGAAACATCGTATAGTCCAGTTCAATGCAATTCCATGACATCCAGTATTGATGGAACCCACACCACAAGTCAGTTGGTGCCAGCTGAAGATAGGAGAGCTAAGACAGGGTTCCAACAAATACAGTGCACACTGCTTCTTTGTTTTTGTGCTGTCAATGACTGCTTTCGTGCTACAATAGAAAAGTTTAGTGTGACAGAAACCAAATAACCCACAAAACCCAAAATATTTACTGTCTGGCCCTTCATTAGATAAAATTTGCTGATTGTTATTGCATACCATAAATACATGCTCCTACATCTCAATCCATTTTTACTATATCCACATACCCAGAGATTCTGCTTTAGCGTGTCTGGGTCCCTGTCAAATGAATTTAAAGGATACGTACCAAGCTGACATTGTCTTTCTTTTTTTTTTTTTTTGCGGTACTGGGGATTGAACCCAGGGGCATTCTACCTCCGCGCTACACCCCTGGGCCTATTTTTTTTTATGCTTTATTTTGAAACCGGGTCTCACGAAGTTGCGGAGGGCCTCACTAGGTAGAGAGAGAGAGAGAAAGAAAGAGAGAGAGCTGAGTCTGGCCGCGAACCCGGATCCTCCAGTATCCGCCTCCCAAAGTACTGGGATTACAAGCGTGCACCACCACGCCCGGCTTGTGATAGATATTTTCATTGAAAAATACACCATCATTGCAAAGTGATTTGTGCCAGCACACACATGTGGGAGTAGATGTGCTGGCAACAACATTTATTTGCTTATGTTCTTTGCTTCATCTTAGGTCTCTACTCTGCTTTCTATGATAAATTTTTCTAATTACATTGGAAAGTGTTTAATAGGATTATTAAAATAATAAAATTGGGTGCTGAATAAGAAATAATATTTCTAGGAAAGCTGATCTTTTCCCAAAAATAGACAATAAGCAAAATGGATGTTATTTTGTTAACATTTCTCAAAGTGATAGAGTTAACCTTTTGTGGCAGATGGCAAGAGTCTGAGTAGTTTTCATCTTTTCACAATGTAGTTCAAAAGTATATAGTGCGCAAGAACTGAAAGAGAATAATGTTATCAAAGACTTACTGTGACGTGCTTCTTTTCTAGAGATTAAGTGGGAATAGGAATGAAACAAATAACTAAAACCGCATTAGTGTTCTTTTTTCAACATTCAAACTTTAGATTCACTTCTTTTGTCAACTTTATAAAGGCATAATTTACAAACAAAATGTTTATATATTTGTGGTTTACAATGTAGTGTTCTGATACATTAATACATTGGAAATGACAAAATCAAGATACTTAACATATCCATCACCTCAAAGAGTTGTCATGATTTGTGGTGAGAACATTAAAGATGTGTCTTAGCAATGTTAAATGATATAACAGACCATTTTAAATTACAGTCACTATAATGTACAATTTTCCCAGAATTTGAAACTGCTTTTTGACTAAGTCACTGTTTGAGTCACTGGCAACTTACGGACACTTAGGTTGTGTATAATGCTGAAATGAACATGCAATTAGAGGTATCTCTTTTACATATTAATTTTATTCCCCTTGAGAGAGATATATATAAATAAAAAAGACATATCTTTTATATATATATATAAATATATATAAATATATATATATATATTTATATATATATATGTATAGGCTAGATATATCTTTATCTAGAAGTAAGATTGACTTATAATGTGGTATTTTTATTTTCAATTTTTAACTTTTATTTTTTTATTGTTTTTTTTTTTTTTTGCGGTACCGGGGATTGAACGCAGGGGCGTTCTACCTCCGCGCCATGCCCCCGGCCCTATTTTTTATACTTTATTTTGAAACCGGGTCTCACGAAGTTGCGGAGGGCCTCACTAAGGAGAGAGAGAGAGACAGGGAGAGAGAGAACGAGAGAGCTGAGGCTGGCCGCAAACCCGGATACTCTGGTCTCTGCCTCCCAAAGTACTGGGATTAAAAGCGTGCACCACCACGCTTGGCTAACTTTTATTTTTTTGTGGTACTGAGGATTAAGCTCAAGGGCATTCTATATGGAGCTACACCCCCAGCCCTTTTTATTTTTTGTTTTGAAACAGAGTCTCAGTAGGTTGCTGAGAGTCTCAGTACATTGCTGAGGCTGGCCTTGAAACTGCAATCCCCCTATCTAAGCCTCCCAAATACTGGGATTACAGGCATGTAACACCATGTCTGGCTATTTTTAGTTTTTGAGAAAGCACCATTCTATTTTCCCTAATGGCTGTACAAGCTTACATTTCCACCAACAGTGTACAAGTGTTCCTTTTTCTCCACAGTCTCCCCAATGTTTATTATTTTTGGTTTTCTTTTTAAAATTTATTTATAAGTCAATAAATTATATGTATCTATTATATAAATTATGATCCTTTGAAGTACATATACATTATGGAATGATCAAATTTAGCTACAGCCAATAGGCATTGCCTCCATAGTCATAATTTTTGTGGCAAGAACACTCAACATCCTCTCAGGACTTTTACAATATCATCATTACTGTCATGTCCACAGTCCAGTTGTGCCAGGCAGTGGGGTAGTTTGCAGAGAGGCAAAAGGGTGTGCCCAGATACAGCATATTTATTGGGGAAAGCTTACAGGAGATCTGTAACCACTCCAAGAAGAGTTCAGTGGCTATAGGCTGAACAGGTAGCACCTCCTCACCTCCCAGTGTTTTGTCCAGTGGCAACTGTTTGGGCAAGTGACATGTGTTCTTTCAACAGAGCCCTCAGTTATGCACCAGGCCCCACTGAGAGAGGGGTTTTATCTTATATTGAGAGAAAATACAATAAATTGAATAGTGATTAGTGAAGTTGTACTTGAGTTATTTTCTACTTCTATAATGGCAGTTTGAGAAATAATCTCATACTAGTCTAAATATGCCAAACTGTCTTTAAAGTGTTTTTAACTTTCTTATATAATTATTATTTCAATTGTGTTCCTTCATATTTTCTATTTCTTTTTATGTGCTTTTATTGATGCATTATACTCTCACATCATAATGAAAATCTTGTTGACAGTAATGTACATGCACACAGCCTCTGGTGCCCCCCCCACCTCCCCATTCACCCCGTTCCCAATACAGAGTACTGAGATAGATACTGGTATATTCTCATATGTACACTTAGTCAATGGTAGTAATTCCATTAATGAACCTCACTCTTCCCCTTATCCTTCCCTTAGACCACCTCCCTGCCTCCGCTGAGACTTCTCCTCCATTCTCTGGAATCCCTCTGGTATCCCAATTACTCCCTAGCTTTCACATATTAGAGAAAACACATGACCCCTCACTGTGATTGGCTGATCTCATTTAACATAATGGTCTCCAGGTCCTTCCATTTTCTTGCAAAAGACAAAATTTTATTCTTCCTTATTGCTGAGTAGAATTCCATTGTATGCATTTTCCATAGTTTTGTAATCCATTCATCTGTTGATGGACACCTGAGTTGCTTCCATAATTTGGCTACTTAGAATTGTGCTTCTATAAATATGGGTATGCATATATTACTGTAGTTCTCTGGTTTCAACCCCTTTGGAATGATACCCAGGAGTGGTTTAGCTGGATCATATGTTGGATCCATTCTCAGTTTTCTAAAGAATCTCCACACTGATCTCCACAGTGGTTGAACTAGTTTACACTCCCACCAACAGTGCAGAAGAGTTCCTATTTCCCCACATCCTCACCAGCATTTATTTTTGTTTGACTTCTTGATGATTGCCATTGTGATTGGGGTCAGATGGAATTTCAAAGTAGTTTTGATTTGCATTTCCCTGGTTGCTAATGATGTTGAACATTTTTTTCATGTATCTATTGGCCATTTGTATCTCTTCTTTTGTGAAGTAACTACTCAATTCAATTGCCCATTTCTTGATTGTTTTTTTTTTTAGTGTAAAGTCTTTTAAGTTCTTTATATATTCTAGATATTAGTCCTCTATCAGAGGGATAGCTGGCAAAGATCTTCTCCCATTCTGTAGGCTTTCTCTTTAGACTCTTGATGGTTTCCTTTGATGTGCAGAAACTTTTTAGTTTAATGCCATCCCACTTATTAATTCTTTTTTTTACTTTCCTATATAATTATTATTTTAATTATGTAACTTCATATTTTCTATTTCTGAAATTTATAGTTTTGGGCTGTATCAAAAATGTCATATATGTGAGTAATAATTTTAATAAAATATTTTGATGTTGAAAACAGTATTTCTTGTATCCTTTCTTTTAAAATATATTTACCTATGAAACACTTCAAACTTTTCTCTCTACCAGTTTTGAATTGTTAATAAATATTCAAAATTAGATCCTTGTCTAAAAATAGAAAATTTGGCCTTTATTTTCCTTTATTCTTTTATCTATAGATTAATTCATTTTAACTAAAACAAGAATGTTGTTCTCTTCAGTGAAGAAGTGAAAATATCTTTGAAATCTTATCAGTGATAGCCTTGGAGCAATATAGCAGAGAAACATGGCAAAATTCATCTCCCTAAACAGGGATGAAATACAAATCCATTTTTATGACCTTAGTTGTATAAAGAACCAGTGGAAAAATGATAAATTTTGATATTCAGTTTTATTTGTGGAATGTTTCTTCCATCAATCATGTAGCTTTCAGTAACAATCTCTTCCTCCTAGAAGTTAGAAAAGTCTCAGTCTAATGACTTGTAACAGTCTGGTCTGTCCTGGAGTGTTGTGATATGTATAAGAAATCATTTAACTTCAACATGACTAAGGATAGAAGCATGTGTCTATAGATACCATAAGAAAAGGCTATGCTTTCAAAGAGTTTACAGGCTAAAGGAAGCACAGTCCACATGATAAAGTATCAAGTATGTGGTTGAAGCAATAGAACTTCATCTTGAGATTTGTATTCATTTGATTTCTACGTTTTAGTTCACTTCTAGTTTTGTGCAATCTTAAGTAACCTTACAAAATATCTGTTATATCTGTGCAAGTAATAGTCTAAACATGTTCATGTTGATACAAAACACAAATTTTTTCTTTAATACAAGTTGAATGTAAAAAAATAAATTGTGTGCTGATCTTGCAACCACTTCTTATAAGACATGATCAAATCCTTGCCCTCGCCACATAGGGTCAAAGTACTATAAGTTAGGATAGTTTCTTTGAATCTGTTGAGGCTAATGAATAATTTGAAAAAAAAAATTAGTCAACAGATTTTTTTTAAAAATTGATACTATGTAACACAAGATTGTAAATTTTTCTTGACTGCTAAGAATATGGTTAAGAAAACATTAATGATGAAAAATATTTTGTATTAAGAACGACTTCATGCTGTAGTTGGAAATTTCTCAAATAAGCTATCAAAACTAGCTAAATTTTAATACTAGCTAAACAACAAACATGCTTTCAGTAGAAAAATTTTCCAAAATATTGCATAAGACATGCATTAAAAAGTCTGTTATTTCCTATTTTTATTTGATAAATATATTAACCCAGTGTTACAAGTAGGTTTGATTCTTCAAATGTCCTACAAGGATACACAATCATTAAAAAGTAAAACAGTGCTGGGCATGGTGGAACATGCCTGTAATCCCAGTATTTAGGAAATGAACAAGTGAACAAAAGCAGAGAACAGATAGTTTTTTCATAATTTGAAATATTTTTATTTTATTTTATTTTTACTTATTTAACTTTTTGTGGTGCTGGTTTTTGAACCCAGGGGCATTCTACCTCCAATCTACACACCCATAGCCCTATTTTATTTTGTACTTGGAAACAGGGTCTCACTGAGTTGCTGGGAGCCTCATTATTTTGCTGAGGCTGGCCTCAAACCTGCAATCTTCCTGCCTCAGGCTCCCAAGTACTGGGATCACAGGCATGTACCACCATGCCCAGCTAATATTTTTATTTTAGAAAGTAACATGACCTATATTATGTCACACCTTGCAGTGGGATCAGGAGCAGTTACACAAAATCACTATAGCAAAACATGTGAATATGAACACTAAATGGATTAATTGCATGCTTAAATAGCTCCATTCAGATTTTCACATTGACATGTTTCTAGGTACTAAATTGGTACAAATAAAAACTAATGACCTTTCTATTTTTAGTCCTTCCATTTTTAGTGGCTGTATTCACATATAAGATTTTCTTTTTCTTTTTTTTTTTTGGTACTCTGGATTGAACCCAGGGAAATTTTACCTACAAACTACACCCCCAGCCCTTTTTTATTTTTATTATTAAAGAGGCTCTAAATTGCTGACAATCTCACTAAATTACTGGGGCTCGCCTCAAATCTGCAATTTCCTATCTTAGCCTCCCATGTACTGGGATTATAGGCATGCATCACCACACCCAGCAAGTATAAGATTTTAATGAGATAATTTTAATCTTTCCATTATCCAAGCATCACTTGCTGGAAAAATGTTAGGTTCTTTTGTTGTTGTTAGTTTTGTTTTGTGTTTCAGTCTGCCCCCTTCCTTACTTCCTTTATAAAAGAGGTTGGTCTTCTCCCAGAGGAGGAGATGGATAGTTGCTACTTTGATCGTAGATCAGAGCGTGTTTTCCTCTCACTGCCATGAGTTTCATGGTGTTCTTGCCATACAGAGAAATTCTCTCATCTGATCCAATCCTCTGTTTCCCAGATGGAAGGGAAAGGAGGACTAAACAGTTATAATTACAGGTTAAATTCAATTTGCTGCTTGAAATGCAGGGAAGGTCAGTTCCTAAGAACAGGCTAGTGTTGAATGTAACTGTGAATTTACTTACTTCTCCTTTTTCCATGACCTCTGAAACCCACTTAACTGCTCTGTCAATTGGCCATTGCAGATTTCAGGTAAGTTCTAGAAAGTACTTGCTATCGAATAACATATCATCCATGCAACACAGGAAACATGGACCATCTTTGTCATTTGGAACAGAAGTACATATTCCCCATGCTCCAATGGACCTCTAGTAATTAGGTATAACACTTTAAAAATTTGAGGAGAATTAAATTTTATGTGCTATAGAGTAGAAAAGAACATGAGTTTTATTGATGTTAAGAAATAGCTTTTTTCCTTTCACATCCAGGAACACTTTCACCATGTTTTTCTCTTCTATTTTGACTCACTCATTTTCTCTGTTCTTAATTCTAACCATCTTTTTAAATTTTGTTCATAGCCTCCAGGGTTATTCTTGATACATTTATTTTTTGTTACAGATATCTCTTATTTGACTGAATCTCTCCTGAGATTTAGACTGATATTTTTAACTGTCTCCTAACAATGGCCATGTTATTGTAAATATTCCCTTGGTGACTTAGATCACCAAGGGAATACTGGTTTGGGGAAGTTGTCTCTTATTTTCCTACCTCTGATTACCTCATCTTCAGTCATCTAAGAACAGATACCTGAAAAGTTGCCCTATGTGAAGAATCCAATCAAGATGCTAATTTCAGAGTCAAGACTATTGTAGAAAGATAGATCTCAGACATATAATTTAGTAAAGTATTGAACTACTTTTTGTTCTTTAATTATTTATCTGTTTGTATAAAAGTTATACAAACTGCTGCAGACACACATGTGGCTCAATAAGTAAATGAAAACTATCCATATCCTATAACCTACTGAAAAAAAAACTAATGAGCAAAAAAGAAAAAAAATGATGTTGGTAGCTATCAAGCCTAGTCTCAAAGTCACAAGTTATAATACTAGGGTAAAAATTTCAAATTTTAACTTCATTCTAGAGTCAAGGTCAGAGGTAGCAACTATTTCTGGTAAAAAACTGTTCCAGTCAGCATTCTCACAGCCATAATCTAAAGACCTGACCAAGTAACTTAGAGGAAGGAAGATTTATTTTCTCACAATTTTGGGTTCAGTATATAAGAGGCTAGGGACTGGGAATCTCAGGGCAGGTGGCGGGAGGCAGAGAGAGGGAGAGCACATGGGCCATGCTCCTCATTTCTTCATGGAGGCCGGAAGCAAGAGAGAGAGAAAGCAAGGAGAGGAGAAACCATATATAATCCCCAAGGCTGAACCCCCAGGGACTCACCCCCTCCAGCCACACCCTACTGGCCCAGGCCACCACCCAGATAAATTTATTACAATGGGTGTATCCACTACTGGGATTACAACCTTCATGACTCAATGACATCAGTTCCAAATATTAATACATAAGTTCTTTGGGGGACATTTTATATCTAACTATAGCAAAAGCTTTCAAATTATTTCAGCCTCGTTCACATCTGAGCAACCTTATCCCAAGAACTTAACCAGGATTTCTTAAGTTTAACATCTAGAAAATTTTAGTAATATTAATCTCAATAGAATACATATACTTTCAGATGCTTTTCCCCATGATATAATTAAACCTTCAGCATACCCACTCAATGGAAGATTATTGTATCTTTTTAAAATGAACAAAAGGAATGATCCAAAATATAAATGTTTAAAATATCATGGGAAATAACTGAATAAATCCAGAATGAAACTTTGATTCAAAGCTGATTCCACCTTATTCCAAGAACACGTGTTTAATCATCACTATCTCTGAGTGACCTTGGCAAGCATACTTTAGATACTTGTGCATCTATAACATGAAACCTGTTCCTGAAAAGAGAAAACTATATATAAATATTTCTAAAGTCAATCTGTGCAGAACTGGACAGAAAAACTTGAGAAAGAAAGAAAATAAATGAAAAAAAGAAAAGAGAAGGGACACACATTTTAACCTCTAGCCAGCAACACCATTTCCACAAAATATGGAGAAAAAGAGCTTCTTTGCTATATTTTTTCCCTTTAATCTTTTGATCTGAAGGTCAGGTCTTTAGAAGGGCACCTGTGAAGACTTCAAAGGACTGTACTTAAAGTAGACACTGGAAACAATCTTTTTCTTCTTTGAGATTAGAATGAAGGGGCACTCATTGTCTTACCTGTTCATGAAATTCAGAAAGACAGAGAACAAACCTAAAAGGTTTGAAGCTGAGGTATAGTGGAACCTGTCTTTATTAGCTTCCTTTAGTCCACAGACCCACAAAAGGAACAGAATAAAAATATACTATAGCTTATATTTTCCTTTTCCTTGGGATAAGAAAATTTTACATATTTTCAAGTATTTCAGATTTGTATAATTTTACAACCCTAATTAAGTCATACTTATTCTACTATTAATATAATAACTTTTGAGGGGGGAAGAATACGACCTCAGCATCAGCATTTATAAGATGAGAAATCCAGCCAGGCGTGGTGGTACAGACCTGTAATCCCAGTACTTGGGAGGTTGAGACAGGAGGATTGAAGGTTGGAGGCCAGCCTCAGCAACCTAGTGAGATCCTGTTTAAGACAAAAAAATAAAAAAATGTCTGGGATGTAGCTCCAAGGTAGAATGCCCCTGGGTTCAATTCCCAATAACACACACACACATACACACACACACATACACACACACACACAGATCAGAAAGCCATTTATAATAAAATTTAGAAGACAATTATTAAACCACTTCATAGTATTGCTTACTTTTGAAAAATTGCATCACATTTTAGCAAATTGAATATTCCAAATTATTTAGAGACAGGGATCCTAGAGGAAATCTAAATTTATAAATATTGTTCGGATGGTCAAGGCTGGACTATATTTAAGCAAGAAACACTTGCTATGTATTAAAAAAAATTCCTCAGCAAAATAAGAATAATTAGGATAAAGAAAATAAAAATCTCAAGGAGAAACACCATATCACTCATGATCCAATAGGATCTAGCAACTTGCCCATCACTATATGCCTTTAAACATGATTATTCAGATATAAGGTATTTCATCTCAAGATTAAACTGCCAAAATTTGTGTGGTGAATAAAATAGGTACTTTTGGGTGTCCTCAGGAAACTCTCACCTGATATCACAATGTTCTCATTGTTTGCCACTTTCATGTCCCTGTGTTTGCTGCTCACAGAGCACCTCGAGGAAGAAAATTTGCCTGAAGAAATGGTGGTGTTGGTAGAATCCTTTTAGGCACCAAATAAAATGGTTGACAGTTCAGCTTATAAGAATTCTTCCCAAGTCTTGTATCATCTACAGGACTGTGTTAGAGTGTGGATTTTAAAAAGTCCCCTTAAGCTCATGGGTTAGGCAATGCAGCTAGGTTGAAAGTGGGACATGGCTGGAGGGGTGGGTCACTGGGGGCGTGGCCAGGAAATGTTTTTGTTTTCAGACCCCCCCCTTCCTGACAGCCATGAGCCAGGGGTGGCTCTTTCCTCCTCCACCATTCCCTAAAATCCTGACACTAAGCTGTTCTGCTGCCTTAAACCGGCTGATCATGGACTGAACTCTGAAACCTCTGAAATTGGGAGCCCTAAATAATCCTTTCTTCCTCTAAGTAGAATTTGTCAGAAATTTTAGTCATGGCCACAAAAAAGCTGACTAAACCAATCTGAAATTAAAACAGAAACAAAAATATTATTTATTCTATCATATACTATATGCAGTGTTCAATTCTGAATAGATTTTCTAGCTATGTAAGAAATTAAAATAACAAAACTTCTGTGAGAAGTCAGAAAGGAGTATCTTCATGATCTCCACATAAACAAAGGTTTAGTTGAGAGGTAAAAGTGTGTGTTATTCATAAATAAAATAATTGGTTAGCCAGGTGTGGTGGAGCACACTTGTAATCCCACTACTTGGAAGACTGAAACAGGAGGATCAAAGGTTCAAGGCCAGTCCCAGCAACTTAGCAAGACCCTCAGCAACTGAGCAAGGCCCTGTTTCAAAATAAAAAATCAAAAAGGCTGAGGATGTAGTTCAAAGGTAGAATGTCCCTGTGTTCAATCTTCAGTACCAACAAAAGAAGAAGAAGGAGAAGGGAAAGTAAGAAAATAATTGATAGGCTGGACTTTAATAAAATCAAGAATTTTAGTTCATCAATTAGTGTTAGTAACATTGGTATAGGTAAGTGACTCAGTGAGATAAAATGTTTTCAGTATATCTACCCAACAATGCACTCATCAAGAATAAATGAACTTTTACAAATCAATAAGAAATAGAGCTGGGCATGGTGGCGCACGCTTGTAATCCCAGTACGTGGGAGGCTGAGACAGGAGGATCGCAGGTTCCTGGCCAGCCTCAGCTACTTAGTGAGGTCTCCCCAATTTAGTAAGATCCTGTTTCAAAATAAAGAATAAAAAAATAGGGCTGGGGGTATAGCTCGGAGGTAGAATGCCCCTGGGTTCAGTCCCTAGTACTGCAAAAAGAAAAAAAAAACAAAAAAGAAATAGGCAGACAACTCAAAGGCAAAAGAAATGGAGAAAGCATAAATAATAATAATAATATCTGAATGACTCCTAGGCATAAGAAGATACTGCACTCTGTATTTTAAAATAATAATTTGACATCACTATACAACTATTTGAATGATAGAAATAAGACCATGCTTTCTTCTTGGTAGGGACCATGTCTGGCTTGGCTGGCAATGAGCACATAGGAACTCTGCACAGTGAGATGATTCACACACACACACACACACACACACACACACACACACACACGTCAAAGATTAGCAAAGACAAGGAGCAACTATATCTCCCATTCACTCACCATGGAATGCAAATTGTGGTGATAACTTAGAAAAATTGATTAGTGCAATATGTTAATATTTAACATATATGCATCCTGTAACTGAGCAATTCTACTCTTACATGGATACATATGACCATAAGAAGTGTTTCAGGAAAGGAACAATGGTATTTTTTTTGGAGTAGAGTAGTGATACAGAAAGTGGTCAGAAGTGGTTCAATATATTTTGAGGTTAGAAGCAATACTATGTGCTGAAAATTGAATGTATCATGTGAGGGAAATAAATTATAGATGACTTCTGAGAAACTAGAAAGTTAAACTCATTAAAAAGATGCAGCAGCAGGGGTTTGGAGGTGAAATCATGTATTTGGTTTGTGATGTCCTAAGTCTAATGTTCTTTCAGATAGTCAAGTGAAGAGATTAAAAAGAACTCCTTATTCCCTTCCAAAGTTCAGAATAGAAAGCTTGGACCAAAACAAAAGGATTGAACAAAGTTGAAAGAAAAAAAACTAATAGAAAAGGGTATATATAGAAAATATTAAACTCAACAAAAGTTAACATATCTATACTAATATTATACAAGTAGACTTTATTGTTAGAGGCATTTTTAGATAAACCAGGGAAACCATACTGATAAAATATTAACATTATCATAAAACTCCTTAAATCTGTAACCTAATATAACTTCAAGAATATAAAATTAAAATTGACAAAATTTCTTATGTACCTCTCTCAGAAAATATAGATTAACAGCCTTGGCAAGTATTGAGACTCTCATCAATTTAGTGAGACCCTGTTTCAAAATAAGAATAAAATAGGGCTGGGGGTATAGCTTGGAGGTAGAATGCCCCTGGGTTTAATTCCCAGTACCTCAACAAAAGTATAGATTAAATAGATAAAACGAACACGCAGCAATTTGGCATACAATATTTTCAAAGTACAAATAACACATCTGATCTAATGGGCAAATACAGAACACAGACTATTACACAGAATATATTTGTTCTTTTTAAGTACATGTCAAACATTTCTTTTAATGAAACAAAGCCATGAAACTGTCAAAAATATGAAATATGGTCAGTAGGTTCATAAAGACAATACACCTTTGTTAAATATACAGTGATCTTAGACCATGGTACAAGTTTGGAGAGCAATCAATTTTTATGTTCAATATCCGATAGCCATGCAGAGACATATAATGTAAAATAACCAAGAGTGCCTTTGTATAATAAATTATCTGATTTCCCTAGTAAATGAATAATAAAATACATCCTGAAAATATGTTTGGAAAAACACTTATAAGTCATGGGTCAAAGATAAATACTATAAAGGAAATAATAATATACTTAGAGAAGATCAATAATACATTTCTATAATCATCTAAATTAGTTCAGTAAAGCACCATGTCTCAAACTTTTTGATATCAGGACACTTTTGAGGTCTTAGACATTGAATAATCTAAGGGCTCTTGTGCATGTGTTATCTTTCAATACTTTTAGTATTAGAAGTTAATGCTGAGAGAATTTTAAAACACAAGATTACACAAGCACAAATTTGCTAAGCCATCAGAACTACAATGTCATAACATACCATATAGCCTCTAGAAAACTCCATCCCACTTTCATGAGAAGATGAGAGTCAAAATGTTAAGTGGTGTCTCCATAAATATTATTTTGAAAATAGTGTTGAACTAATAAACCCTTTGAAGGAATCTGACACAATCAAATAGAGTATAAATAAGGAAAGGTACAGAACATTATAATTTTATGTTCTTAGTGACATCTTCAAAATAGTTTTAGAAAGAAATACAAAATATGAATGACATCATTATCATAAAAAATCTTTTCATAAGAAGACACCCCCAAAACAAAGAAGCAAATAAAATTACAGAATCACACTCTTATGATTTGAATCCGGAATGTCCCCCAAAGGCTCCTGTGTTGAAATCTTGGTTCCTGATGCAGCAGTGTTCAGAGGTGGGGCTTTGAGGAAATGATTGGATCATGAGGGCTCTGACCTTATCAATGGATTCATAGCTGAAAGGACTATTGGGAGGTAGTTGAAACTGTAGGAGGAGGGACCTAGTTGAAGAGAGTGGGTCTTTGGGGGCATGCCATTAGAGAGTACATCTTGTCCTAAGATCTCTCTATCTCTGTGTCTGTCTGTTTCTCTCTCTCTCTCTCTCTCTCTCTCTCTCTCTCTCTCTGTCTTTCTGCTTCCTGGCTGCCATGAGATAAGCAGCTTTTGCTCCACCACATACTTCCCTCCATGTTATTCTGCCTCAATACAGGCCCTGGAGCCAAGTGACCATGAACTAAAACCTCTGAAACCATGAGACAAAACAAGTCTTTCATCTTTTAAGGTATTTTTACCCCGGTATTCTACCCTAGGAAAAAAGCTGGCCTACACATGCAATATTGTATCAGTACCTTCTATTCAAATTCAAGGCCAAGTTTGAATCTCTTCTCTTGACACTGTCCATGTCTATCTTTGTTCAAACCTTTAAAATAAGTTTCTATTTCTTCCTTCATAACAGCCATTTTTCTAACTACATTAGCCCATCTTAAAGCTCATTTAAAAATAAAACACTCTTTGGATTGGAAATATTTACTAGCCATTGTCATGTGCTTCTACTTTCTTTTAAAATAATCTCCTTGAAAAAGTAGAGGCAAATAATTACACTTTGAGAATAATGGGTATTCTTTCTTTCTTTGTCTCTCTGACTTCTCTCTCTTTGCTTCTCTCTCTCTCTCTGATGTCTGTCTCTATGTGTGTGTGTTTGTGTGTGTGTGTGTGTGTGTGTGTGTGTGTGTGTGTACATAGAACATAGATTCAGTAGTAGAGGGTAATTTAAACACATATTTGAGGGATTATATATAGAAAATTGATACTCAGCCTTATTTTGAGGACTTTGATAAAAAATGACAATGGTAGGGTTCTAGCTAAAAAACAAAAACTAAAACCTGAAAAAAATATTTTCCAACTAAATTATCAGTATAGGTGAAGATGTGATCATTAACCTAGAGCTAAGTCATGCCTAATCCAAATATAAACTTTTAATCTAATCATGCATTAAATTCTAGAGATTAATCAGATAAGAGCCGGGCGTGGTGGCGCATGCTTGTAATCCCAGTTCTTGGAAGGCTGAGAATGGAGGATCCGGGTTCGCAGCCAGCCTCAGCTACTTAGTGAGGCCCTCCGCAACTTTGTGAGACCCTGTTTCAAAATAAAGGATAAATATAGGGCCGGGGGTGTAGCCCGGAGGTAGAATGCCCCTGGGTTCAATCCCTGGTACCGCATAAATAAATAAATAAATAAATAAATAAATAAATAAAT